>WOVY01000871.1:0-212500 GCA_013436015.1 Rhipicephalus annulatus | reverse complement strand
TACGTAAGTATGTATGTATGTGTATGTGCGCTTGTGTGTATGTGTGTGTATGTATGTGTGTGTATGCGTATGTAAGTATGCATTTATATATGTGTGTATGTATGTTCGTGTGTGTGTATGCATGTTTGTGTGCATATATGTATGTATGCGCATGTGTGTGTATGTATGTGTGTATGCAATGTGTATGTGTGTTTATGTATGTATGTATGTGAGTATGTATATGTGTGTGTATGTATGAGTATGTGTAGTGTGTGTGTTTATGTATGTATGTATGTATGTAAATATATATGTGTATCTGTGTAGTGTGTGTGTATGTATGTGTGCGTATGCAGGGGTGTATGTGTGTATGTATGTGTATGTGTGGGTGTGTATCTGTATGTATGTGTGTATATATATGTGTGTGTATGTGCGTATGTGTGTGTATGTATGTATCTGTGTATATGTATGTGTGTGTGTATATGTATGTGTGAATGTGTGTGTATGTATATGTGTATGTGTATTTATGTGTGTATGTATGTACGTGTGTGTGAATGTGGGTATGTATGTATATGTGTATGTGTGTGTATGTATGTGTGTGCATGTATGTGTGTATGTGTGTACATGTGTATGCATCTGTGTATGTGTGTATGTGCGTATGTATGTATGTGCATGTGTGTGTATGTATGTAAGTGTGTATGTATGTAGGTATGTGTATTTATGTATGTGCATGCACGTATGTGTGTGTGTTTATGTATGTGTGTATGTATGTGTGTGTATGTATGTGTATGTGTGAGTGTACGTGTGTAGTACGTGTGTATGTATGTGTGTATGTATGTATGTATGTATGTATGTGTGTATGTAATTGTGTATATATGTATGTGTCTATGTATGTGTATATGTATGTATGTGTGTGTATGTGTGTGTGCGTGTGTGTATATGTGTGTATGTATGTGTGTGTATATCTGTGTGTGCGTATGTATGTATGTATGCATGTATGTATGTATGTATGGATGGATGTGTGTGTGCACATGTGTGTGTATTTGTATGTATGTATGTGTGTATGTGTATGTATGTATGTATGTATATATGTGTGTATGCATGTATGTGTGCATGCTGGTATGTATGTGTATGTGTGTTTGCGTGTAAATATGGGTGTATGTTTGTGTATGTATGTATGTGTGTATTTATATGTGTATGTATGTATATATGTATGTATGTATGTATGTATGTAAGTATGTATGTATGTATGTGTAAGTTGTATGTGGACGTCAGGCAGTGTTGGAGGGAGACGAGGAGGAAGAAGAGGTTAGGAATAGAGAAGAAGGCTGACACCCCAGCCTATTGCTGTGTATCTTTACAAATTGGCGCAACCGCGTATACTTTCTGTGCGGACATTCAAGATGTGGGTGGACTTCACCATTGAAGCAAATCAACGCGGTGGCATCTGGATCTTGACCAAGATGAAGAGGAACTAGATCTTCTGGAGGAAGCAGTGAGCACTGACACATTTGTTTCCTATATAAGCACTAAAATGAAGCTCAATGCAGACGATATACTTGCTAAAGGAACGGTGAGGATCAACATGAAACTTCACGATTATGAGAATTTCATGTTGACTCTCGCAGAAAACGACGCGAAGCCTGCTACCGCTGCTTTGCCTGAGAGTTTCATCGAGCTGATCAACAAGTTTCTTGAACTCCACCAAGAACAGAATAGGCAGCAAAATGATTTAATGCGCTTGCTTGTGAACGCGACGGAAATATTAAGCAGACCGAGTCACAAACACGTGAAGCCAGACATGTTTGACGGAGAGTCAAGTAGTCCCGAGTCCTGGCTCACGTTTTACGAGTAAGCATGCAATGAAAACTACTGGCGCAGTGATGAAGATAAAGTGAAAAACTTGCGACTATTCCTATCAGGCATAGCAAATAGTTGGTACAAATAGCGTCTCAACGCTCACAGCAACAAACCAATGATAGAGTGAAAAGCAAGCTTTTTGAGCTCCTTCAGCGAGAACAAGGTGTTGCTATGGGGCAAATAAATCACGTTCAAATACAGGTCTGAGTCTGCACTCAGATATTTTTATGAGAAAAGGCGCTTTCTACAGCTGGCTGACTCATCCTTGCCTGAGACGTCTGTGGTTCCGCTTATCATTCATGGTTTAAGTCTGAACCTCCAGAAGCAAATACAAATGCTGGGACCCAAGACGGTCGAAGAACTTCTGCAGGGAATGCGAAACTTCTACCTCCAGAAACTAGGAACCCAGCCTCAACCTATGACACCTGCTGCAAGGAATACCGGGGCCACACGAGCTGAGGAACGACGCCCGCTTGCAAGGTGGAGACCTACTGAAAAGCCCGTATCCTTTTAGATGCGGAGCATCTAATACTCGAGGCTTGTAGTGCGGCGCCGTCCGCAAGCTTCCTCCTCCTTCTTCCACCATCTGTGCATCCCTTCCTCCTGTACACACCGCGCGCGCTTGACTCCTCCACCATCTTTGCACCCTTCCTCCTCTACACACCGCGTGCGCTTCTCTCTTCACGAACATTCGCTAGCTGTATAATGTAGCGCGCATGCGCCGTCACGCTTCGAGAACATTGGCAGGTGACGCGCGCGCATGCGCCGTTGCGCTTCTCCCCCTTCTCGAACATTCAACAGCTGACGCGCGCATGCACCGTCACCCACCATCTGTGCCGCGCGCGCTTCTTCCCTTCGAGAACATTCTACAATTCTCCTGATTCTCCAGTGGACGCGCATGCGCCGTCGCGCTTCGAGAGCATTCAACAGCTGACAGTGCATGCGCCGTCGCGCTGTATATATACTCAAGATCGGCGCTCGCTCGCTCAGTTGCCGCTCGTCGGTTGGTTTGTACGGCGCGTCGACGTCCAAGGTCACGGTGAAATGAATTCCAACGAATCCACAAACACAATGATCGACGTCCCTTCGACCATTGCCGCCCTTTCGCATACGTGTGTACGTGTTCACTCATTTAACACCCCCTCCTACAACCACGTTAACCAATTTAGCCATCGACCCAACTAAGTCGCAATTTAACACCCCATTTCACAACCACGTTAACCAATTTAGCCATCGACCCAAGTGAGTCGCACTTTAACACCCCGTTAACCAAATATATGCTCCGCATCCTCCTCAGTGTTCCCCCGAGGGAAGCTGCGGGCAATTTTTTGACCACCCAGGGAGGCTCAGATCATTGCGAAGAGCTAGATGACGTAACAAAAAACTTAATTGAGAGGGTCTCGACTTTCACCTGACGACATCAAGAGAAGCTGTTTATTTGTGTCATACAAGTCTTTTGTACATATCTGTTTTTGTGGATGGAAAGGAACAGAGTGCGTTAGCTGACAGTGGAGCAAGCGTCATAGATATTAACACAAATATTGTTAAAAGAGCAAATGTAAAAAAGGTAGGGCCAGTAGAAGTCCATGGATACGATGGAAGACGAGATGTTCACAATAAATGGACTTGTATAACCATATCGTGGCTCGGCAACACTGTCACTGCGCAAGCACTGGTACTCGGCGGAGTTCCGTATGAACTATTGCTTTCACGTCCAGCCATCAGTGCACTTAGCCTTAATATCTACTGCACATTCGAAATTACCACAGAAGAAAAGCGCCGCGCTATCGTCGCTGCAGTTTCGCCTTCAATGACTCCGCGGAAACCATCGTCAGGTGAAGATGTTAGGATGCTTCACCCGGAATCGCTGTGCCTGAAAGGATATCCTACAGTAACTACGAAGTTCGAGGTTCCATTCCAGCTCAGTGATACGACGGTGGTGAGAAAAAAAAGCCCTATAATATGTCACGAAAGAAGAAAGTGTGGCTTCAGAATAAGATTCAAAAGATGTTGGATGCGCAAATGGTCCGTCCATCCTCGTATACGTTCGCTTCACCCATCACCATTGCACCAAAGAAAGATGGAAGTCTTCAACTTTGCATGAACTACCGACAAATTAATAAGCAGAATGAGCTTTTTCCGTTTCCTATGTCACGTATAGACTCTATTATAGATGACACGGGTGGCTGCCGAACTTTCTCGCACATTGACCTTTGTAAAGGATTTTGGCAAGTTCCGATTTCTGAAAAGTGCAAGAAATATACTGCCTTCATCACGCCCTTTAACATCTATGAGTATTACCGACTTCCATTTATATGGAAGAACTCACCCTCCTAGTTCCAGAAAATTATGAACGACGTGTTGCGACCGTTTATCGGGAAGTTTTCTAACGTCTACATAGACGATATAATGGTATACTGCCACAACGAGGAAGAGCACTCAAGCCATCTGGCTAGTGTACTTGAAGCACTTTGTGATGCCCAACTCAAAACTAATGACAAAAGTGAGTTTTTTTAAAGTAAAGTGGTGTTTCTTGAAAGTGTATTTGACGGCCAAATCAAAACAAAAAAAACAGGAATCAGTCGAACAAATCGCAAAAATGCAGAAGCCATATGACTTGCTCTCTTTGTGCGTATTTTTGGTCTTTCAGGGCGCTTCCGGCCATTCATTAGAGATTATGCGACCAAACCAAACGCCTCTCATGAATGACTAAGAAGAATGTGCCATTTCAGTGGAAAGCAGAGTGTGAATCTGTTTATCACAGCCTTGTGACCATTATTTCATCGGATTCTGTCCTGACTTTTCCAGACTTGAAGTTGCCCTTTAAACTGAACAAGGATGCTTCTTATTATGGCACAGGTGCAGCGCTTTACCAGAGAGGTACCGACTCTCCACGGAGTCGTCAACAAAGGGTCGTCGGGTACTATTCGTACACCTTTTCGAAAACTCAACTGAACTACACGACTACAGAAAAGGAAGCTTCGGCAGTCTTAATGGCTGTACGCTATTTCAAACCTTAACGGGAAGGCATAAGCTTCAAGCTCTTTACTGATCACCAAGCCTTACCGTATCTCCTTAACCTCACCGAGCCTCGAGGAAAAATTGCTAGGTGATTGAGTGAACTCCAGCAGTTTACTTTCATAGTCCACCACAGGCCTGGGGAACGCCTAGAGGACGCAGATGCGCTTTGAAAACAGCGGTATTTCCTGATCATAAAAATGTCAACGCAACACTGTTGTGAGAGGGAACTGAAGAACTTAAGTTCCAAAACGGAAAGTTCACAGTCCCAGAAACAATGGTGCCACAAATTTTGGAACACAATCATGACTCCCCACACACAGGTGAACATGATGGCTTTCGGAGGATATATCACAAGATTCTTCAGCGTTTCCAGTGGAAACACATGAAAGAGGACGTTCAACGGTATGCCCAGTCTTGTCATCAATGTCAAGTTAAAAAACCCAAGTACCTTCAGAAAACAGACGAGATGGTTCTGCCTCCACATTCCGGCGTACCATTTGAGGTCATTCATCTGGATTTCGCAGAGCTCAAGAAGAAGGCTGCAGTAGTAAGAAGAACGCAATCTTTCCTAGTGGCAATAAACCAGTGCACAAGAATAGTGGATGCACGGCTGGGAAGGGAAAACGCAAATAGTTTGATCGCTCTTTTGAGTCGAGAAATGTTCAAGAATGCGAAAATAGTAATATCAGACAATGGGCCAGCATTTCTCAGTCACCGTTTGAAGATTGGGCGAAGGAACAAAGAGTTGTTTTGCGACGCTGCGCTCCGTACCATCCTGCAGGAAATGGCATGGCTGAAAGAAACATTCGGGATTCGAAGCAGTTCATTTCATTGTATCTAGGTTTTCAGGGTGGATGAAAGTGCGGCTTGGAGGCAGGTGTCGCTCATCACAATTGGTCGCACACTGCGAGCACTGGCTGTTGCCCATATTTTGCAGCTTTCGGAAAAGTACCAGTGCTTCCTGCTGATCAAGAACTTTGCATTGCAGACTGCCTGCCACTGTGCGAAAAACGATAAACTTGGGAAGCCTACCAGCGATACTAGGAAAGTATGAAGAGGAACTTTGGCCATCGCAACAACACGCGGATAACTCGGATACAATTTAACGATCTGGTGCTTATCAGAAAAGACCTTCCCGGCAACAAACCGGTGTACATGGGACCTTATCGCGTGGTGCAGATCGCACTGAAAGATGACGTTCTCAAAAGGGTCGGTTACACCAACGACAATGGTGTGCTGTAGTTCGCGACCATTGGAAACGTTTTCATGTATCACCCCCGGAGCGATGAGTGTTCGAAGAGGAAGAGTGTACGTGGACGTTAGGCAGGGCTGGAGGGAGACGAGGAGGAAGAACAGGTTAGAAATAAAGAAGATCGCTGACACCCCAACGTAGTACTGTGTAATATTGCCACGACATAGTGCCACACATAAGTTTGTGTGTATGTGTGTGTATGTGTGTGTGTATGTGTGTATGTGTGTATGTATTAGTGTATGTGTGTATGTGTGTATGTATGAGTGTATGTATGTGTGTGCTTATGTGTGTGTGTGCGTGTGTGTATGTATGTGTTTGTGTATGTGTGTGTAGTGTGCATGCATGTGTGGGTATGTATGTATGTATGTACGTGTGCGTGTGTGTATGCATGTATGTATGTATTTGTGTGTATGTATGTATGTATGTATGTATGTATAAATATGTGTGTATATGTACGTATGTTTATGTGTGTATGTATGTGTATGGGTGTATGTGAATCTGTATGTATGTGTGTATGTGTGCATGTATATGCATATGTATATGTGTGTATGTACGCGTGTATGTGTGTATGTACCTGTGTATGTATGTGTGTGTTCGTTTGTGTTTAGGTGTGTGTATGTGCGTATGTGTGTATATATGTGTGTGTGGATGTATGTATGTGCGTATGTGTGTATTATGCGTGTATGTATGTATGCGTCTTCGAATGTGTGTATGTGTGTGTGTATGTATGTGTGTGTATGTGTGTGTATGTATGTTTGTATGTATGTTTGTATGTATGTGTATGTATGTGTGTATATGTGCATATATGTCTGTATGTGTGTGTATGTATGTGTGCGTATATGTGTGTGTATGTGTGTATGTATGTGTGTGTATGATTGTGTGTGTGCATGTGTATGTATGTATCTATGTGACGCTACGATCACTGGGTGACGTGGCCTGGCTCATATGCCATGTTTATTCCAATCTCACTTCTTCTTTCTCAGCTTCTACCAACCATCACTTCATACGTCCCACGATTCCCCCTCCCCCCGAAAGCTGGCACCGGTTACAAACTACAACAAATTTTAAACAAAAACAGAATAATGGCCAAATTCGCAGTTTCACGTCCCGATGGAGTTCCACAATCTCACTAAATTTTCAAGGCCGTGGGAGGAGTCCGGTTATTTTTATGACGACTCTGGTGGACAAGCTTGACTGTTGCGTTCCAGACAGAGTGGGCTACACTTGAACACTGACAATACTGCTTGAACTGTTTTGGGGACTGAGCAAGGTTGGAACGCATTGTTGCATCGGCAGCTCGGATGTTGTCCGGGTTGTATTTTTTGTCGTGAATCGTGCAATCCCGGTGCTTCTTGCTTTCGTGCTTTTTGACAGACTGTGATGAAGTGCCCGAGTGCTTGCGGTGTGCAAGCGGTGCTTCCGCGTCTTTCTCGGCGTTTTCTGTGGTGGTGCAGTCGGTGTAATAGCTGAGGCAGGGAGTTCCTTTGGTGCCTTTTCTCTGTGTGAAAGTATCTGACATCTTGAATTGGTCTTTGGTTTAGAGATCTTATTTTCCGATGTTCTTTTATTGGGGAGTGCACTTCCGTTTAATTTTGCGTTCGTCGATGCCCTCGTTGCAGCCTCTCTTGTTGTAGCAAGAGTTTATGAAATTGGCTTTGCTTGCTTTCCTGAGGCTGCTCAAGAACTGGCTGTAGTGGCACACTTTCCGGAATGGGGCATTCATTTCCTTCGGTGTTTGATGCGTCCTGTACACAGCCGATGAATGGTGAACTGGTGTCTTGCTTGTCTGGCATAGTTGGTAATGCGTCATCATTGCTAGCATGCTCTTCAGAAGCTTCGGTGACGGGGTTTATTACGGGCGCTTCCGAAAGAAACTGTGGGTGAGGTTTGATGTATCATGCACTTCTGAAATTGTTTGATTCCTGAATTGGTGAGCTCTGCATGTGGGCACCACAGGTGACATGGCATTACTAGGTTTGAACTGCAGATTTTGGCAAGTCTGCTTTGCCGTAGAAATGACGCGAAGCTCTTCAGGGGCTTCTTTTTTGCTATCCATTGCGAGTAGTTCTTGCGCCTGGTAGCGTGCGACGTTCGATGCGTTTGAGCCTTCTGTTTTAATTTGACTCTCGGGGGTGTGTGCACCGGATGGTGATACATGAAACCATACGGAAGAAAAATGGCTGGGCAGAGTATTTTTCCGATGCACCAGGTCATATGCCGTGAATAAGGCGTCCTTATAAGGCAAGTGGTGAGGGTTAGGAGCGCTTGAAGAACCGCGTGACGAAAACCCAGGTTGTGGATCACGTATGCTAGACGAAGAGTGCAGGGCATCAGGTGGTTCAGAAACGTCTCGTGTCATATGCTGAAGCGATGACTTCGGAAATGCAGACTTTCGTGCACAAGAGAGACGCGCTTGACGGTTGGGTTTTTCCCAATGTAGGCATGCCCTTCTGTAAGTAAACACATTTGCCACTTCGTCTTGATCCCTTGTCGATTTGCGCTAGACATTCGAATGCTTGAGGACTGCTTAGGAAATTGACTATAGTGTGCAGTTGTCTCTAGATGGTCGGCAATGAGTAAGTCTTGGTCATAGTCATTAAAACGGGTAATCATCTTCTCTTTGATTTTTCGCCATGACTCGTCGTTCTCGAATATGTGAATAAGGTAAAATTTAAATGCCTAGCCGGCGACGTATTCGCTGCAGTTCGTAACCATCTCCCGTTCCGACCAAGATGCAGCGGTAGCATGGAGTTAACAGGTTGAACCAGTCCTGTACGGTTCCGTCGTCCGCTGATCCGGTGCACTTGGAGATGTCGAGGTCAGCCGATGGTTCTGTCATGGTGCTGGCCGTTGTCCTCCTATGCGATGATTCGGTAGTCAATGTACGGTCAGGGCGTCTTCTGGGAAACTGCGTCGATGATGAGTGAGTTTTGAAGGGGCAGGCAGGTCTTCACCCTGTCATCTTGTGTGATGCTACAATGGCCGGGTGACGTGGCCTGGCTGATACGCCATGTTTATTCCAATCTCACTTCTTCCTTCTCAGCTTCTACCAGCCATCACTTCAAACGTCACATGTATGTATGTATGTATGTATGTATGTATGTATGTATGTATGTATGTATGTATGTATGTATGTATGTATGTATGTATTATGTACGTAAGTATGTTTGTATGTGTATGTGTATGTGTGTGTATGTATGTGTGTGTATGCATATGTAAGTATGCATTTATATATGTGTGTATGTATGTTTGTGTGCATATATGTATGTATGTGTATGTGTGTGCATGTATGTGTGTATGTAATGTGTATGTGTGTTTATATATGTATGTATGTATATGTGTATGTGTGTGTGTGTATGTATATGTATGTGTAGTGTGTGTGTTTATGTATGTATGTATGTATGTATGTATGTATGTGTGTATGCATGTATGTATGTAAATATATATGTATCTCTGCATGTGTGTGTATGCATATGTGCGTATGCAGGTGTGTATGTGTGTATGTATGTGTATGTGTGGGTGTGTATCTGTATGTATGTGTGTATATATATATATGTGTGTGTGTATATATGTGTGTGTGTTTATGTGTGTGTATGTGCGTATGTGTGTGTATGTATGTATGTGTGATTGTGTGTGTATGTATATGTGTATATGTATTTATGTGTGTGTATGTATGTACGTGTGTGTGAATGTGGGTATGTATGTATATGTGTATGTGTGTGTATGTGCGTGTGCATGTATGTGTGTATGTGTGTATGTGTGTATGTATGTAAGTGTGTATGTATGTAAGTAGGTATGTATGTATGTGTATTTATGTATGTGTATGTACGTATGTGTGTATGTGTGTGTATGTGGGTATGTATGTATGTGTATGTGTATTTATGTATGTGTATGTACGTATGTATGTAGGTATATATGTATGTGTATTTATGTATGTGTATGTACGTATGTGTGTATGTGTTTATGTATGTGTGTATGTATGTGTGTGTATGTATGTGTATGTGTGTGTGGGCAACTGTGGGCACAGGTTAGCCAGATAAGGACAAAGGACGTTCGAGGGAAACGAGAGACTTTTATATACACGAAGACGGACAAATGGATTCACACAACATAAACTCACACATATATACACGCGTTCACGGTCCTACGCGAAAGGGAGTTAATGTTCTTGTTCGTCCACTCACATTCTACTCTTGGGGCGTGAACGTTGCGCTTGACCTTGAGTTCTCAGGTAGTCAGGAGGCGGTGTGCCTTGTGCTTGCGGGGTTCGTACCGAGGCGGGGCCCGGTCGAGAAGATAACCGCCAGGGGCATCCCAGTACGGTGGTCAACGCCTGGGCTTGCCTGTACACCACCGAGAACAGCGTACCGCCGACTGCTGCGAAGAGACCCGGGACAGCGTCTCGATCCGAGATCAGAATAGCAGCTGGCCGTGACGAACGTTGCTTCAGACCCACGTGGGGGTGAGGTGGGGCGATGCCCAGTCCAGGACGCACCCGAGGACTTCAACGCCGAGACGAGGCTCGGACACGGGGGGTGAGAACGAGCAGCCGGGGCGTGGCCCGAACTTGTCCTTGCTCTCTGCTCTCTGGGGTTAGCCGAGCTGTCCCCGTGGCTCGGGAGCTTTTCACGAGACACGCGCACGAGCACGCCCATAGGCGAGCTTCATCATTTCACCGCTATCACCATCATGGTAACTCCCCGCACCTGGAATGCTAAATTGGTCCCGCACACCGATCACAAATAAATCGACCCCGAACACCGATCTTCTACGTCAGAGCACGACGCACACTCTGCGGGGCAATGTTTTTCACCACAGTGTGAGTGTACGTGTGTATGTACATGTGTATGTATATGTGTATGTGTGTATGTATGTGTGTATGTATGTATGTGTGTGTATGTATGTGTGTATGTATGTATGTGTGTATGAATGTGTATATGTATGTATGTGTACGTATGTGTGTGTGTGCGTGTGTGTATATGTGTGTATGTATGTATGTATGTAAATATATATGTATCTGTGTATGTGTGTGTATGTATGTGTGCGTATGCAGGTGTGTATGTATGTATGTATGTATGTGTATGTGTGGGTGTGTATCTGTATGGATGTGTGTATATATGTGTGTGTGTATGTATATGTGCGTGCGTGTGTGTTTATGTGTGTGTATGTATGTATGTGTGTATGTGTGTATATGAATGTGTGTGTATGTATGTATGTGTGAATGTGTGTGTATGTATATGTGTATGTATATTTATGTGTGTGTTTGTATGTACATGTGTGTGAATCAGGGTATATATGTATATGTGTATGTGTGTGTATGTATGTAATTGTGTATGTATGTATGTGTGTATGTATGTGTATATGTATGTATGTGTATTAATGTGTGTGTGCGTGTGTGTATATGTGTGTGTGCATGTGTATGTATGTATGTATGTATGTATGTATGTATGTGTGTGTGCACATGTGTGTGTATTTGTATGTATGTTGGGGTGTGTATGTGTATGTATCTATGTATATATGTGTGTATGCATGTATGTGTGCATGTTTGTGTGTATGTGTATGTGTGTTTGCGTGTATGTATGTGTGTATGTATATGTGTATGTGTGTGTATTTATATGTGTATGTATGTATGTATGTATGTATGTATGTATGTATGTGTAAGTTGTATGTGGATGTCAGGCAATGTTGGAGGGAGACGAGGAGGAAGAAGAGGTTAGGAATAGAGAAGAAGGCTGACACCCCAGCGTAGTGTTGTGTATCTTCCCAAATTGGCGCAACCGCGAATACTTTCTGTGCGGACATTCAAGATGTGGGTGGACTTCACCATTGAAGCAAATCAACGCGGTGGCATCTGGATCTTGACCAAGATGAAGAAGAACTATATATTCCGGAAGCAGTGAGCACTGAGGCGTTTGTTTCCTATATAAGCACTAAAATGAAGCTCAATCCAGACCATATACTTGCTAAAGGAACGGTGAGGATCAACATGAAACTTCAGGATTATGAGAGTTTCGTGTTGACTCCAATAAGAAAGGACGCGAAGCCTGCTATTGCTGCTTTACCTGACAGTTTCGTCGAGCTGATCAACAAGTTTCTTGAACTCCACCAAGAACAGAATAGGCAGCAAAATGATTTAATGCGCTTGCTTGTAAACGCGACGGAAAGATTAAGCAGACCGAGTCACAAACACGTGAAGCCAGACATGTTTGACGGAGAGTCAAGTAGTCCCGAGTCCTGGCTCACGTTTTACGAGTAAGCATGCAATGAAAACTACTGGCACAGCGACGAAGATAAAGTGAAAAACGTGCGAATATTCCTATCAGCCATAGCAAAGAGTTGGTACAAATGGCGTCTCAACGCTCACAGCAACAAACCAATGATATAGTGGAAAGCAAGCTTTCTAAGCTCCTTCAGCGAAAAAAAGGTGTTGCTATGGGGCAAAATAATCACATTCAAACACAGGTCTGGATCTGCACTAAGCTATTTTTATGAGAAAAGGCGCTTTCTACAGCTGGCCGACTCATCTTTGCCTGAGACGTCTGTGGTTCCGCTTATCAATCATGGTTTAAGTCTGAACCTCCAGAAGCAAATACAAATGCTGGGACCCAAGACGGTCGAAGAACTTTTGCAGGGAATGCGAAACCTCTACCTCCAGAACTTAGGAATCCAGCCTCAACCTATGATACCTGCTGCGAAAAATGCCGGGGCCACACGAGCTGAGGAACGACGCCCGCTTGCAAGGTGGAGACCTACTGCAACACCCGTATCCTTTTTGACCACCCAGGGAGGTTCAGACCATGGCGAAGAGCTAGATAACGTAACAAAAAAACTAAATAAAGAGGGTCTCGGCTTCCACCCGACGACATCAAGAGAAGATGTTTATTTGTCTCATACAAGTCATGTGTACATATCTGTTTTTGAGGATGGAGAGGAACGGAGTGCGTTAGTTGACAGCGGAGCCAGCGTCATGGTTATTATTGCAAATATTGTTAAGAGAGCGGAAGTAAAAGAGGGAAGAACAATAGAAGTACACGGATACGATTGAAGACGAGATGTTCACGATAATTGGACTTGTATAACCATATCGTGGCTCGGCAACACTGTCACTGCGGAAGCACTGGTACTCGGCGGAGTTCCGTATGAACTACTGCTTTCACGTCCAGCTATCAGTGCACTTCGCCTTAATATCTACTGGACAGGCGAAATTACCACAGAAGAAAAGCGCCGCGCTATCATCGATGCAGTTTCGCCTTCAATGACACCACGGAAACAATCGTCAGTTGAAGATGTTAGGATGCTTTACCCGGAATCGCTGTGCCTGAAAGGATATCCTACAGCAACTACGAAGTTCGAGGTTCCGTTCCAGCTCAGTGATACGACGGTGGTGAGAAAAAAAAAGCCCTATAATATGTCCCGAAAGAAGAAAGTGTGGCTTCAGAATAAGATTCAAAAGATGTTGGATGCGCAATTGATCCGTCCATCCACGTATACGTTCGTTTCACCCATCACAAATGCACCAAAGTAAGATGGAAGTCTTCAACTTTGCACGAATTACCGACAAATAATAAGCAGAATGAGCTTTTTTCGTTTCCTATGCCGCATATAGACTCTATCATACATGACACGGGTGGCTGCAGAATTTTCTTACACATTGACCTATGTAAAGGATTTTGGCAAGTTCCGATTTCTGAAAAGTGCAAGAAATATACTGCCTTCATCACGCCCTTTGACATCTTTGAGTGTAACCGACTTCCATTTAGATGGAAGAACTCACCCTCTGTCACAGAACGAGTGTCAAAAAGGGCGCGCCGCCAAATTCCCGCGACGAACCGCCGGAGTGACGCCGCGAGGTCAAAAGAAAAAAATAGAAAAAAGAAAAGAAGCTCCCCGGGCACAATCCCTCTCCTCTCGGAAGCGTGGCTTCGCCGACGGACCTCCTCACCCCACATCGGCGGCCGAGCAAGCACTCGACATTTCTAGAAGGAAAGAGGCGTGGTCATGCCGGGTTGAGTCATCCATCGCGGACGACCTTCGAGCCGTCTCTACCTTCTCTCCAGCCTTCGCTGCGTATCGCACCGACGAAATGACGAGAACTTTCTGGAATCTCGCGTGGAAGGTATTTAATGGAGCAGCCGAGATGAGAGGTCAGGAGAAGACGGAAGTTAGCGCCAGAGCGAGTAGGGATTCCGCCGTGTACTTGCCGAAGGTTTTATCCGTAGAGACAAAGCAGGAGAAGAAGATGAATTCCACCTGAGGGGTGATGACTCGAGCTACAGGCAAGAGTGTGGGTTTACCGCTATCGAGCGAAGACGCGTGGCAACAGCTGCGTGTGTGAAGCCGACGTGTTTCCGGCGAAGAAGTTTGAAGCTTGGAGAGTGGCCAATTGAAGACGCGAGGTTTCCTGGAAGAGAAACTTCGGCGGGGTTTCCTGGAAGAGAAACTTCGAGAGCAGCGGAACGACAACAACGCTGGACTTTGAGTGAGTGATTCTCGGAAGAGTATCATCCAGACTTTTGTTCCAAGAGCTTTGGACTGGATAGGTTTCTATCTCTTTAGTCTTTAAGTGTCTCGGTTGTTCAATGCATGCGACTGCATTGCAGTGCGTATTGTTTTCTGTGACCGTTGTTTCAAAGGTGGCTGATTGTACTGTGTAGTACGTTGTTTGAATGGTGACATATTGTACTCAACTATTGACTATTGTGGAGTGTGCATACTTGTGTATTGTTTTCGATCTGCTATTATTGAGAATATAATTTTGTTTGTTTATCAACTCTCGGCTCTGACTTGTTCTTTGGGCCACAGCCGGCGTCCGCTGGCGCGCCGAAAAAGACCACTTCTAAGTTGTCCACGCTTTCGTGGTGCGGTTCGGGGGGCTGGTACTTCGGCCCTTGGAATTAGCCCGGCGATCACCTCCCTAATTAACGGGACCTGTGTGACAATTATTCTGGCGTCCGCGACACAGGACCTTTTGGTGCACAGTGTGTCCAAAGTAGTGAGAAAGAGCCTCGAGTTGTTGATAGTGCTATCGGAACGATTTTGTGTGTTTCTCGGTGTTCTCGCTAACGAGTGCAGGAGAGTTTTCCGATAGACTGATTTAGGCAGATACTTTTTGCACGCGGCAAGGTTTTATTTGCGGGTTGCGAGACACAATGGATCTCGAAAAGTTAGTCGCTCTTGGTGAGAAGATGGGTCTTTCTGGCGCCGAACTACAGAAGTGGGTCACCCAGAAGGAAAAAGAAGAAAAAGAGAGGGCCAAAGAAGAAAAGGCAGCTGAGCTGGAAAAAGAAAGGCTGGCGGTCGAAAGAGCCAAAGCGGAAAAAGAAGCTGAGTTGGAGAGAGAGAGGTTGGCAGCTGAAAGAGGGAAGGAAGAAAGAAAGCAACAATTGAAGTTGGAGTTGGAGAGAGAGAAGTTGGCAGCCGAAAGGTCGGGAGAAGAAAGAGAAGCGAGGGAGCGACAGCTGACAGAGAAGCGGAGATGGCTGAAAGGGAACGGCAGCGGCAGCACGAGATGGAACTCGAGCGGCTCCGTTTGCTACAGCGAAGTGAAACTCCCGTCCAAGCTAGAGTTGAAAGCAGCGAACGGGAAGATCATGGCTTCCGCTTGAACCCAAGCAAGCTGCTCGTAGTGTTTGATGAAAGGAAGGACGACCTTGACGCGTACCTTCATCGATTTGAGACGATTGCAAGGAGCCAGAATTGGCCGGAACATCAGTGGGCAACTGCTTTGAGTACCTGCTGGAGTGGTGAAGCGCTCAGTGTGTACGGCAGGCTGACGCCGACCGATGCAGCCCACTACGCAAAGGTGAAAGCTGCTTTGCTGAAGCGATTTAGATTTACTGTGGAAGGATTCCGGGAGCGATTTCGGACAGAAAAGCCAGCTGATGGTGAGACGGCTACGCAGTATGCCGCCCGGCTTTGCCATTATTTCGACAGATGGATTGAAATTTCAGGGACAGCACAGGAGTACGATGAGCTTAGAGAGCTCCTAATTAGAGAACAATTTCTTACTAGTTGCCACCCAAGCCTGTCGTGTACTTGAAAGAGAGGAGAGCTAAGTCACTTGAAGACATGCTTGAATTGGCTGATCAATTCTTGGAAGCGCAAGGTGAAACTAATTTGGCCAAGGTCAAGAAGGAGTGTCCTGAAGATTCAAAAAATTCGGCACCCGAACAAAAGAAGCGTGCACTGGAGAGTGTTCCGCGATGTTTTCTGTGTAACCGAGTGGGTCATCGCGCGAGCAACTGTCGTCCTAACTTTACGAGCACCACGGTTGTAAAATGTTTAAGTGTGGTGAGACTGGGCACAAAGCAGACGCATGTCGTAACGGAGCGAGTCAAACTCACCAGGTATCGTGCGTGCAAGCGGCACCGAAATCCAGTAATAATGCCGTCACCGATGGATTCGTAGAGTTGAAAAATGGGGAGAAAATTCCTATTGTGGGTGCTGTAATGACAAAACAGCCAACCAGTGTTACGAAGGGAATGCCAACGCTGCCTGGAAAAGTTGCGGGCAAGAAGATTACGGTGTTAAGAGACACCGGTAGCTCCACGGATATCGTGCGGAGAAATTTGGTACGGGAAAGTGAGTTGACAGGCAACACGAAACCAGTTTGCCTAATTGACAGTATGTTTCGGATGCTTCCCGAAGCAGAGATTGAGGTCGAAACCCCGTACGTCTGCGGGAAGGTTACCGCTTTATGCATGACGACCCACCCGTACGACCTCGTCATCGGAAATATCGACGGGGCGCGAGGACCGAATGGTCAGAAATGTTTGGGAGAAGACCCTAATATAAAGCCCTCGCCAACCCAGCGACCGCTAGATACAGTGGAGGAGCAGCCCATGACGGATCTCACTAGAGCCCAAGGTGAAGCCGCGGCGCAAGAGACAGTGAATGAGAAGATTATCGTGTTGATTGAGTTCACGGGCCGGACAGCTGGACTTACGTCGGCACGACCTCAACCGACCGACAGTGTAAAGGTGACGGAGTCGGCCAGCCGGGCCAAATGTCGAGACATGAACAAGCTAGAAAATAAACAGACAGGACCCGTAGAATGTTATGACCTGTTAACGGTGTCGGAAGTGTCAACGATGGCTGAGACGCCACCTCAGATGACGTCATTGGAAAGGGCTCGCCGGAAAAAAACATGAAAACACAAGAAGAGATCGAGCGAGCACCGCAAGAAAGGGCGCAAGCGCCGCCTAAAGTACACAGGATAAGTGCTGAGGTCGAATCGTAATGTGTTGGGCAGTGCTGAGTGCCATATGTTGTGTTAATGTTGTGTTATCCTGTGTCACAAGTGTCGAAGTGTTTGTGCGGTGATGTGATGTGTAGTATTCTACAATTGTTTAATGAATGAACTTTGTACATTTGTATTGTTTGGAATATGTGATAGAGTGTGGTACTCATGTACCTGTGGTTATATTTCATGTGTTGGGAGATTGAATTACAATATAAAATTGTATTGAGTGATGTGTTGCGAATGTGACTTGTCATGAGCGACGGACTATGTTACAGTCTTTGAGAGTGTGGGGACTGTTCGCGCTCGTTTGTGTGGTTTTGAATATTATGAGATAATATTCTTAAAGTGGGGGCAGTGTCACAGAAAGAGCGCTCAAAAAGGGCGCGCCGCCAAATTCCCGCAACGAAACGCCGGAGTGACGCCGCGAGGTCAAAAGAAAAAAAGAGAAAAAAGAAAACCAGCTCCCCGGGCACACATCTCTCCTCTCGGAAGCGTGGCTTCGCCGACGGACCTGCTCACACCACATCGGCGGCCGAGCAAGCAGTCGAAATTTCTAGAAGGAAAGAGGCGTGGTCATGCCGGGTTGAGTAATCCATCGCGGACGGCCTTCGAGCCGTCTCGACCTTCTCTCCAGCCTTCGCTGCGTATCGCGCCGACGAAATGACGAGAACTTTCTAGAATCTCGCGCGGAAGGTATTTAATGGAGCAGCCGAGATGAGAGGTCAGGAGAAGACGGAAGTTAGCGCGAGAGCGCGTAGGGATTACGCCGTGTAGTTGGCGAAGGTTTTGTCCGTAGAGACAAAGCAGAAGAACAAGATGAATTCCACCTGAGGGGTGATGACTCGAGCTACAGGCAAGAGTGTGGGTTTACCGCTATCGAGCGAAGACGCGTGGCAAAAGCTGCGTGTGTGAAGCCGACGTGTTTCCGGCGAAAAAGTTTGAAGCTTGGAGAGTGGCCAATTGAAGACGCGAGGTTTCCTGGAAGAGAAATTTCGGCGAGGAAGAGAAAGTTCGGCGAGAGAAACTTCGAGGGCAGCGGAACGACAACAATGCTGGACTTTGAGTGAGTGATTCTCGGAAGAGTATCATCCAGACTTTTGTCCCAAGAACTTTGGACTGGATAGGTTTCTACCTCTTTAGTCTTTAGGTGTCTCGGTTGTTCAATGCATGCGACTGCATTGTAGTGCGTATTGTTGTCTGTGACCATTGTTTCGAGTGTGGCTGATTGTACTGTGTAGTACGTTGTTTGATTGGTGACATATTGTACTCAACTATTGCAAAGTGTGCATACTTGTGTATTGTTTTCGATCTGCTATTATTGAGAATATTATTTTGTTTGTTTATCAACTCTCTGCTCTGACTTGTTCTTTGGGCCACAGCCGGCATCCGCCGGTGCGCCAAAAAGGACTACGTTTAAATTGTCCACGCTTTCGTGGTGCGGTTCGGGGGGCCAGTACTTCGGCCCTTGGAATTATCCCGGCGATCGCCTCCCTAATTAACGGGACCTGTGTGACACCCTCCTAGTTCCAGAAAATTATGAACGACGTATTGCGACCGTTTATCGGGAAGTTTTCTAACGTCTACATAGACGATATAATAGTATACTCCCGCAATGAGAAAGAGCACTCAAGCCATCTGGCTAGAGTACTTGAAGCACTCTGTGATGCCGAGCTCAAAATTAATGACAAGAGTGAGTTTTTTTTCAAAGTGGTGTTTCTTGAAAGAGTATTTGACGGCCAAACCAAAACAACAAAGCAGGAATCAGTCTAACGAATCGCAAAAATGCAGAAGCCATATGACTTGCACTCTTTGCGGGTATTTCTGGGTCTTTCAGGACACTTCCGGCCATTCATTAGATTTTATGCGATGAAAACCAAACACCTCACAGAAATGACTAAGGAGAATGTGCCATTTCAGTGGAAAGCACAGTGTGAATCTGTTTATCGCAGCCTTGTGACCATTATTTCATCGAATTCTGTCCTGACTTTTCCAGACTTAAAGTTGCCCTTTGAACTGAACAAGGATGCTTCTTATTATGGCACAGGCGCAGCGCTTTACCAGAGAGGTACCGACTCCCCACGGAGTCGTCAACAAGGGGTCGTCGGGTACTATTCGTACACCTTTTCGAAAACTTAACTGAACTACACGACTACAGAAAAGGAAGCTTCGGCAGTCTTAATGGCTGTACGCTATTTTAAACCTTAACGTGAAGGCAGAAGCTTCAAGCTCTTTACGGATCACCAAGCCTTACCATATCTCCTTAACCTCACCGAGCCTCGAGGAAAAAGTGCTAGGTGATTGAGTGAACTCCAGCAGTTTACTTTCATGGTCCACTACAGGCCTGGGTAACGCCTAGAGGACGCAGATGCGCTTTCAAAACTGCGGTATTTCCTGATCATAAAAATGTCAACGCAACACTGTTGTGGGAGGGAACTGAAGAACTTAAGTTCCAAAACGGAAAGTTCACAGTCCCAGAAACAATGGTGCCACGAATTTTGGAACACAATCATGACTCCCCCACTCAGGTGGACATGATGGCTTTCGGAGGATATATCACAAGATTCTTCAGCGTTTCCAGTGGAAACACATGAAAGAGGACGTTTAACGGTATGCCCAGTCTTGTCATCAATGTCAAGTTAAAAAAAATTGCCCGCAGCTTCCCTCGGGGGAACACTGAGGGGGATGCGGAGCATATAATTGGTTAACGGGGTGTTAAAGTGCGACCTACTTGGGTCGATGGCTAAATTGGTTAACGTGGTTGTGAAATGGGGTGTTAAATTGCGACTTACTTGGGTCGATGGCTAAATTGGTTAACGTGGTTGTAGGAGGGGGTGTTAAATGAGTGAACACGTACACACGTATGCGAAAGGGCGGCGCTGGTCGAAGGGACGTCGATCTTTGTGTTTGTGGATTCGTTGGCATTCATTTCACGGCGACTTCGGACGTCGACGCGGCGTACAAACCAACGGACGAGCGGCAACTGAGCGAGCGAGCGCCGACCTTGAGTATATATACAGCGCGACGGCGCATGCGCTGTCAGCTGTCGAATGTTCTCGAAGGAGAAGCGCGCGCGCGGCACAGATGGCGACGGCACGACGGCGCATGCGCTGTCAGCTGTCGAATGTTCTCGAAGGAGAAGGCGCGCGGCACAGATGGTGGGCGACGGCGCGACGGCGCATGCGCGCGCGTCAGCTGTCGAATGTTCGAGAAGCGGTGCGGACGGCGCGGACGGCGCACTACAAGGCGCGAGTATAAGATGCTTCCGCATCTAAAACCCAAGTACCTTCAGAAAACAGGTGAGATGGTTTTGCCTCCACATTCCGACGTACCATTTGAGGTCTATTCATCTGGATTTCGCAGAGCTCAAGAAGAAGGCTGCAGTAGTAAGAAGAACGCAATCTTTCCTAGTGGCAATATACCAGTGCACAGGAATAGTAGATGCACGGCTGGGAAGGGAAGACGCAAATAGTTTGATCGCTCTTTTGAGTCGAGAAATGTTCGAGAATACGAAAATAGTAATATCAGGCAATGGGCCAGCATTTCTCAGTCACCGTTTGCAAGATTGGGCGAAGGAACAAAGAGTTGTTTTGCGACGCTGCGCTCCGTACCATCCTGCAGGAAATGGCATGGCTGAAAGAATCATTCGGGATTCGAAGCAGTTCATTTCAATGTAACCAGGTTTTCAGGGTGGATGAAAGTGCTGCTTGGAGGCAGGTGTCGCTCATCACAATTGGTCGCACACCGCGAGCACTGGCTGTTGCCCATATTTTGCAGCTTTCGGAAAAGTACCAGTGCTTCCTGCTGATCAAGAACTTTGCATTGCAGACTGCCTGCCACTGTGCGAAAAACGAAAAACTTGGGAAGCCTACCAGCGATACTAGGAAAGTATGAAGAGGAACTTTGGCCATCGCAACAACACGCGGATAACTCAGATACAACTTAACGATCTGGTGCTTATCAGAAAAGACCTTCCCGGCAACAAACCGGTGTACATGGGACCTTATCGCGTAGTGCAGATCGCACTGCAACATGACGTTCTCAATAGGGTCGGTTACACCAACGATAATGGTGTGCTGTAGTTCGCGACCATTGGAAACGTTTTCTTGTATCACCGCAGGAGCGATGAGTGTTCGAAGAGGGGGAGTGTACGTGGACGTTAGGCGGGGCTGGAGGGAGACGAGGAGGAAGAAGAGTTTAGAAATAAAGATGGTGGACACCCCAGCCTAGTACTGTGTAATATTACATAGGTATGTGTGTATTTATGTGTGTGTGTATGTATGTGTGTGCGTGTGTGTGGGAATGTATGTGTGTATATATGTATTTGTATTTATGCATGTATGTATGTATGTATGTATGTATGTATGTATGTATGTATGTGTATGTGTGTATGCATGTGTGTATGTGTGTGTATGTGTATCTGTATGCAGGAGTGTATGTGTGTGTGTATGTGTATCTGTGTATTTGTGTGTATGTGTGCATTGATATGCGTATGTATATGTGTGTATGTATGCTTGTGTATGTAAGTGTGTGCCCGTGTGTGTTTGTGTGTGTATGTGCGTATGTGTGTGGATGTATGTATGTATGTGTATGTGCATGTATGTGTATGTATGTATGTGTGTATGTATGTATGTTTGTATGTATATATGTATGTGTATGTATGTATGTATGTATGTATGTAAGTGTGTATGTATGTATGTATGTATGTATGTAAGTGCGTATGCATGTATCTGTGCATGTGCGTATGTATATGTATGTGCGTTTGTGTGTATGTATGTGTGTATGTATATGTGTATGTGTGCATGTATGTATGTATGTGTGTATGTATACGTGTATGATGTATGTATTATGTATATATGTATGTATGTAAGTATGTGCGTATGTGTGTGTGTAGGAATGTGCGAATGTGTGTATGTGTGTGTATGTATGTGTGTGTATGTATGTGTGTGTGTGCGAGTGTGTGTATGTATGTGTGTATGTATGTGTATGTATGTATGTATGCATGTGTATGTATCTGTATGTATGTGTCTATGCATGTATGTGTATGTATGTGCCTATGTGGGTGTATGTTTGTATGTATGTATGTATGTGGGTGTGTGTATGTATGTGTGTATGTATGTATATAAGTATGTGTGTGTACGTATGTGTTTGTATGTATGCATGTGAATGTGAGTATGTCTATGTATGTATGTATGTATGTATGTATATATTGTAAAGAAGAGGAAGTACTCCGGTGCAGAGGCAGCAGCATCGAGTGTGCAGCAGTGGCTCGAGCTCGGAAATTGCGGCTGGTGCATCGCCTTCCAAGCTTTCCAAGCATCAACCTTTCTGCTTAATAAATCTCCTTTATAATTGGTGGAGCCGTGCCGGGTACCGTCCCTTACACCTTCCCGCTACCATCCTGGAACTCCTTTCTCGACGGCTACCTTCTGCTATGCCGGACGCCGATCAGCAGACGCTTCCATCTCCTCCGGCCACCTGTCCAGGCAGTGTTCCTCAGCGGGAGCCTCCAATCTTCCGTGGAACAGATGACAACGACGTTGAAGATTGGCTCTCGACTTTCGAACGGGTGAGCGCTTTAAACAGATGGACGGACGCGGACAAGTTGACACGCGTGTCCTTCTACCTCGCGGGTGTAGCCAGCCTTTGGCTTAGAAACCACGAGGCAGACGTCCGAACGTGGCCGCAATTTAAAACGTCGATTGTATCAGTCTTCGATCGACCTGCCGTCCGAAAACTTCGTGCCGAGCAACGTTTACGCACACGCGCACAAGAAACGGGTGAAACCTTCACAAGTTACATAGAAGACGTCGTCGATTTGTGCAGACGCGTGAACTCCGAAATGACGGAAGCTGAAAAATGTAAGCACATCCTCAAAGGGATTGACGACGATGCTTTTCAAATGCTCTTGGCGAAAAGCCCGACCACTGTTAACGACGTAATCAGCCTCTGCCAAAGCTACGATGAATTGCGGAAGCAGCGAGCTCTGACAAGGCGTCCTCCAGCACACGATTTGGCATCGCTCTCTAGTGTGATCAGTGGTCATGACAAAGCGTCACTAATAGCCGAAATAAAAGCATTTGTCCGTGAAGAAGTTGCACGACAGCTTTCCTTGGTGCCTTTCACACCAGAAGCTACCACAACTTTACTATCTTCTCTACGTGACGTCATTCAAGGAGAGGTCGCCGAGGCCTTACCAGCTGCTCGCGAACCTAATCTTGTGGCTGCTCCTCTCACCTACGCCGCGGCTGCAGCCATGCCAACTCGCAAGGCGCCTGCGCCTCCGTTCCAGCCTCGCGCGAGCTATCCCCCAGCTCCAGTTCACTGGACCAGCACCAACACCGCTAACCCGTGGTGCACCCCCGACAATCGCCCGATATGTTATGCTTGTCGATACCCCGGACACGTCGCAAGGTATTGCCGCCGCCGGATGCATATCACCAATGAAAACCACCGTGAGCCTTTCTTCCCGCTTGACTCCAACGCGCGATACGGTTCCTCCACTCCAATGCTAGCCCGCTACCAGGACGACCACCGCCCTCGGTCGGGACGTCTTCGCTCGCCCTCTCCACGCCGCCGCTCGCCTTCTCCTATGCATCGACGGCCCGCGCCTAACGAGGAGGAAAACTAGACGACGCAGTTCCTGAGGCAAGAACTGCGCAAGTTTCGGTTTGCCCAAGTCCTCATTTGTCACCTACCAAGGTTATTGATGTGTTCGTCGAAAATGTCCCTACTGTCGCTCTTGTAGATACCGGTGCCGCTGTTTCTGTTATAGACGCTGGATTTTGCCGCTCAATTTGTAAGGTTACGACGCCTTTCTCCGGAGTATCGCTTCGCACAGCCAGTGCTCAACCTGTTCAGCCGACCGCAGTATGTACAGCCCGCGTGACAATTCAGGATGCTCTGTATACGATAGAGTTTGTGGTTCTTTCATCGTGCTCCCATAATATTATTTTGGGATGGGACTTGATTGCGGCGTCATAACGCCGCAATAAACTGTGCTAGGGCTGAGGTTGAATTTTGCTCACTGGATGACCAAGCGTCCGTCGACACCCAGTCTGCCGCTAAAGTTGTCGTTAGCGATGACACTTACATCCCTCCGTGCTCTTTTGCGTTCGTGCCAGTTTCATGCAGCGCCATATCCGACGGCACGGTCTTCTTCACACCATCTCCAATACTGGTCGCCCGAAGAGCCCTCCCCCTGCCTTTTGCTGCTCTCGATCTTGTAGAAGGCTCAACCACAATGCCAATTTATAATCATGAGTCGTCGTCTTTATCGCTACTTTGTCACGAGTGCCTTGGCCACGTCGAGACAATCAGTTCTTCCAGAATTATATCCGTCCCCGATGAGGTGCCTTCTACATCCGTCTGTGAACTGGCTGTCGTCTCAGCGCCTGACTCAACGTCGGCAAACATATTTCAACCATTCATCGCTGCAGATTTGACATCTTCGCAGCGTTCACAACTCCTCACCATTCTTGACAGCTACCGCCATTCTTTCGACGTTGAACAACCATCTCTCGGCCGTGCCTTAGCAGTAGAACACCACATCGACACTGGGTCCCACTCACCGCTGCGACAACGACCATATCGCGTGTCCGCTACAGAACGCCGCGTCATTGCTGACCAAGTAGACGACATGCTTCGCAGAGGCGTCATTCGCCCTTCACAGAGCCCATGGGCGTCCCCGGTGGTTCTCGTCAAAAAGAAAGACGGTTCTATTCGTTTCTGTGTCGATTTCCGGCGATCGAACAAGATCACGCTGAAGGATGTCTATCCACTACCGCACATTGACGATGCTTTGGACAGTTTGCAGGGTGCCGAGTTCTTTTCCTCGTTAGACTTGCGGTCAGGCTACTGGCAGGTGCCTATGGCGGAGGCCGATCGCCCCAAAACCGCTTTTGTCACGCCAGACGGTTTATATGAATTCACCGTCATGCCCTTTGGACTTTGCAATGCCCCTGAAACGTTCGAACGAATGATGGACAACATCCTGCGTGGACTAAAATGGAAGATATGCTTGTGTTACCTCGATGATATCGTGGTCTTCGCCCCTAACTTTGACACACACTTACGTCGCCTTCAGCACGTCCTTACTTGCTTAACTAACGCCGGTTTGCAATTAAACCTCAAAAAATGTCGATTTTTCATGCGTCAACTGAACATTTTGGGCCACGTTGTTTTGAAGGACGGCATCCTCCCGGATCCCGAGAAATTGCGAGCTGTTACGGCGTTTCCTAAACCTGCCACCATCAAAGAACTTCGAAGTTTCATCGGCTTGTGTTCTTATTTCCGGCGATTCGTCCGAAACTTCGCGTCTATTATATCACCTCTCACGCAACTTCTCAGCAGCTGTAAAGACCTCTTATTGTGGTCCCCTGCCTGCGACGAGGCTTTCACCACCTTGCGACGGCTTCTCACGACGCCACCCATTCTACGCCATTTCGATCCTGAAGCTCCAACTGAAATCCACACCGACGCCAGTGGTGTAGGCCTTGGTGCTGTGCTCGCACAGCGTAAACCGGAACATCAGGAACACGTCGTCGCATACGCTATTCGCACACTCACCAAGGCTGAGAGCAACTACAGCGTTACAGAAAAGGAGTGCTTGGCCATTGTGTGGGCCCTTGGAAAGTTTCGCCCATATCTATATGGTCGTTCTTTTGACGTCGTGACCGACCACCACGCGCTGTGCTGGCTTTCGACGTTAAAAGACCCATCTGGCCGCCTCGCTCGCTGGGCGTTGAAAATTCAAGATTACGACATACGCGTGGTTTATCGGTCAGGACGAAAGCATGCTGACGCCGACGCCCTTTCCCGTTCCCCCCTGTCCCAGAATGCCACAGCTGACTCCGCTTGTGATTCCACAATGTCATCGCTTGACTTTGACACCATTGCTATCGAACAACGCAATGACCCGTGGACTGCGTCTCTTCTCAATCATCTCTCCGACACTTCTGAACTCCCAAAGACGCGAACGCTTCGGCGCCAAGTTCCACACTTCTCGATACGTGACACGCTTCTCTATCGACGCAACTACGCACCAGAGGGACGCAAGTGGCTGCTCGTCGTTCCACGAACCCTGAGGTCGCAGATTTGTTCCTCTTTCCACGCTGACCCACAATGTGGCCACGCAGGAGTCTTCGAGACCTACGAAAGGCTTCGAAATCGCTACTACTGGCGTGGTATGTATACCTTCGTCCGCAACTTCGTCCGCTCTTGTGCCGAATGTCAGCGTCGAAAATCTCCACCACACGCCTCCGCCGGTGAACTGCAGCCTTTACCATGCCCTTCCCGACCCTTCAAACGGGTTGGAGTAGATATTGATGGGCCACTTCCATTGACTCCGACTGGCAACAGGTGGATAATAGTTGCTATCGACCACCTAACGCGCTATGCAGAGACCGCTGCTCTTTAAACGGCTACAGCACAGGAGGTTGCCACTTTCCTACTGCGTCATTTTGTGTTGCGCCATGGAGGCCCTCAAGAGCTCCTCAGTGACCGCGGCCACGCCTTCTTGTCCGAGGTCATTGAAAAATTGCTCGCTGAGTGTGCTATTGTACATCGCACATGTACCGCTTACCACCCTCAAACCAACGGGGCCACCGAGCGCTTTATTCGTACTCTCGGTGACATGCTATCTATGTATGTGACGCCTGACCACTCTAACTGGGACTTAGTCCTCCCATTCATTACATACGCCTATAATACGGCAACGCAAGCGACAACAGGCTTCTCTCCTTTTTACCTCCTCTACGGCCGTCACCCCTCCCACACCATTGACACCATTTTGCCCTATCGACCGGACGCGTCCGAGTGCCTACCGATCTTGGACGCCGCTAGACACGCAGAAGAATGCCGCCAGTTAGCTCGTCGCTTTACCTGCGATGATCAAAACAGGCAAAAAGCAATTCATGATGCCCAGGCCTCAACTCCCGTTTTTCTTCTGGGTGCTCTTGTATGGCTGTCAGTGCCACATCGCACACCTGGACTCTCTTCCAAACTTCTGCCAAAGTACGATGGGCCATATCGTATCCTTGAACAAACGTCGCCAGTAAACTACCTCATTGAGCCTCTTACGCCACCTTCAGACTTGCGACGTCACAACCGCGAGGTTGTACACGTCCAGAGGCTCAAGCAGTACTACGGTTCAACGCCGCCTGCACAGGACTAAGTCGCCAGGATGGCTCCTTTTTTTTCCGTGGGGCCATTGTAAAGAAGAGGAAGTACTCCGGTGCAGAGGCAGCAGCATCGAGTGTGCAGCAGTGGCTCGAGCTTGGAAATTGCGGCTGGTGCATCGCCTTCCAAGCTTTCCAAGCATCAACCTTTCTGCTTAATAAAACTCCTTTATAATATTGACACACCTCGATGGGCGCATGAAGAAGGAGGAGGTAGAAGCGGTCTGGCTCACGAGCAGCTCGGTCTCCGGTTTTCTGGCTCTGAGCTGTACCGATCTCAACCATTTCCTGTAAATAAACGCGTTTCATCGTCACAGTTGTGGTGGAAGGTGCTGGGTAAGCCAGCTACTGTCAAGCGAGACCGGAGAGCAGCCGTCTACTAACGACGGAACCGCAAGAGCACGAGCTTCGCCGCAGCCGTCGACTAGCGGGCTTGCCACCACTACCTCAAGATATGAACTTGGACGGAGACATCCAGCAGCCGGTCGCGAGGGCGCCGTCTTTCCACTACCGAGAGCCACGCACATTTACAGGAAAACCTGGCGATGACGTTGAAGAATGGCTCAGCCACTATCAACGGGTGAGCCGAGCCAATGGCTGGAATGCGGCCAGCCAGTTGTCCCACGTGGGTCTATTTCTCGATGGCAGTGCTTTAGTGTGGTTCGAGAATCACGAAGACACCTTGACAACATGGGCCCAGTTTATGGAGGAGATCAAGAAGTGCTTTGGCGACCCTGCGACGAAGAAGAAACGTGCAGAGCAAATGTTGTCGCAGAGAGCTCAAGCTTGTGGTGAGACATGCAGAACCTACATTGAGGAGGTACTGAAACTGTGCAAGTGTGTGGACACCAACATGACGGAAGAGGACAAGGTGGGCCACATTCTCAAAGGAATTGCGGAAGACGTCTACCACTTCCTTATCGGCAAGGAGAGTCTTGAGTCTGTGGCCGATGTGATTGGGCACTGCCGAACGTTTGAGGCCCTGAAAGACTCGCCGCATCACTACGAAGTTCGGACGCCTTGCCAATGTTACGACCGTCGCCACTGTCGATGTGTGCCAAGACTCCGTGCCTACCGACCTTTCGTCAACGATTCGCCTCATTGTACGTGAGGAACTTCGTCGTCACCTTTACGCGCCCTTGAACGCCCGAGAACCACCGTGCGATACACCGTCCACAAGTATCAATGCTACGAGTTTCGAGGAGCGCAGCTATCCCAACCGCGGCCCTCAGCTAAGGGCTCCACCACCGACGTCTTCTTATGTAGAGCCGCCTTATGCTCCCCACAGTCGTTACGGCTACAACAGCCATCCACCTCCTTTTGCGTCTCAGTGGGAACAGAGCGCCGCGTACCCTCAACATCCAGCGACGTTCCCTATGCCCCGTGAACGGCCCGTCTGCTACCAGTGCGGTGTTCGTGGACATATCGCCCGATTTTGCCCAATGCGACGTAATCCACGTTCGACATTCCCTCAGAGATCCGCGACGTTTGCACAACGAAGCCAACGGCCTGACTACACCTACTGGCCCCCCAACCCAACTGACGAGCGGCACGCCTACCAGCCGATCAACCGGAGTGATTCGCCCGGATCTGTGCGCAGCTTAACGCCGCCCACCACCCGTCCACCTCGGTCACCATCTCCACGGCGCCGGTCACGAATTTCGTCTCCGCCACCGGGAAACTAGCCAGCGCGGCCGACGGAGGTGAGGTCGCTGGACGTACCGATTTTCATCAAAGAATGCCTCCACCAGTTTCTATGCTTCAGAATAAGGTTCAGGTACTTGTTGACGACGTTCCCACGATGGCATTGATAGATACTGGCGCAAGTGTTTCCGTGATGAGTTTAGTTTTTAAGCAACGACTGGGCCGTAAGGTTATGTTTCACTGGGACAAACCTGCCACATTTCGGGCAGTGAGCGGCGCATTCTTGCGTCCTGTCGGCGTCTGCACTGCGTCTGTTAGTGTTGCCGGTAAAACGTTCAAGGCGGAATTCACAGTACTGGCTCAATCAACGCATGACGTTATACTTGGCATAGACTTTTTGCGAGAGTGTCGTGCGACCGTGGATTGTGGAGCAGGTGAGGTTCTGTTGTCTACTCTCGCCCAGCAGCCTGATTGTGAGAAAGGTAACCTCACTGTAGCTAAAGATGTACTTCTGCCAGCGTGGTCCACGGCCAGCGTACAAGTGACCACTTCGGAAACCAACTCGAGTTTGAATTCATGTGACATAGTGATTGAGCCGTTGCCTGTAGCTTGTCTCAAGAAAAACATCTTTGTACCACGATGCATTGTATCTCTCGCAGACGAGACGGCTCAATTATGGGTGATAAACAGCTCACCCGAGTCGGTTGTACTACCGGCTGGTATGCGCCTTGCCCTGTTCGAAAAGCAGAGCAGCACCTGCATTGGAGCTTTAAGCGATCTTGAAAGGGCGGGTCCGGAAACTTCTGGTATGGAAGCTGAATTTTCAAAAATGGTTAGCAAGTCCATTTCCTCACAGAAGCGCAAAGACCTGGTTGCACTGCTGGCGAGACATGCTAAAGTATTTGATTTTGCACGGAAGGTGCCTAGGGCTCAGATACCGACCACGCGCGCTCGTCACAAGATCGATACTGGCTCTGCTCATCCTCTCCGACAAAAGCCCTATCGCGTGTCCGTGTCCGAACGCAAAGTTATTGCTGAACAAGTTGGCGAGATGCTAGCCACTGGTGTAATTCAAGAATCGTCAAGTCCGTGGGCTGCACCTGTTATTTTGGTAAAGAAAAAAGACGGGTCCTGGAGGTTCTGTGTTGATTATCGGCGTCTCAATTCTATAACCAAGAAGGACGTGTACCCCCTCCCCCGCATTGATGACGTAATTGACTGCCTTCATTCAGCTTCCTACTTTTCTTCGGTAGACTTGCGATCCGGGTATTGGCAGATTCCCATGGATCCAGTTGATAAAGAGAAGACGGCTTTTGTAACGCCAGACGGTCTATTTGAATTTAATGTTATGCCGTTCGGCTTGTGTAATGCTCCGGCAACATTTGAACGCTATATGGATACCGTCTTGAGAGGCCTTAAATGGGAAATTTGTTTATGTTACCTGGACGATGTGGTTATTTTTGGACGAACTTTTGAGGAACATAATCATCGCCTTGACGTTGTTCTAACATGTTTGGAGAAAGCCGCCTTGACACTGAACTCAAAAAAATGTCGTTTCGGTGAACGGCAAACACTGGTTTTAGGACACCTTGTGGACAAAGCTGGTGTTAGGCCGGACCCGCAGAAAGTGGACGCCGTCAGCAAGTTTAAGCAGCCACAGTCTATCCGCGAGCTACGAAGCTTTCTGGGCCTATGCTCTTATTTTCGCCGCTTTGTACCTAATTTTGCTGAAACGGCCCAGCCACTGACTGACTTGCTGCGCAAGGACGTCCCTTTCCACTGGACACCAAATTGTGAGTCAGCGTTTAAGCAACTAAAGTTCGCTCTCACTTCCGGGCCAATACTATGCCACTTCGATCCCTCTGCTTCCACGGAAATCCACACCGATGCCAGTGGAGTTGGTCTCGGCGCGGTGCTTATTCAACGACACAACAATGCTGAACACGTCGTCGCCTATGCAAGCCGGTCCCTGAGCAAGGCAGAGCGTAATTATACGGTTACCGAATTGGAGTGCCTCGCCGTCGTTTTCGCCGTACACAAGTTTCGCCCCTACATCTACGGTCGTCGTTTCTCAGTCATCACCGATCATCACTCTCTTTGCTGGTTGGTGAGCCTACGTGATCCATCTGGTCGACTTGCGCGATGGGCCATACGGTTACAAGAATTTAACTTCACGGTCCGCTACAAGAGCGGTAATCGCCACGCAGACGCTGACTGCCTGTCACGGCTTCCTCTACCAACGACCGAGTGTGAAGCTGATAATTTTGACGATTTTATCACAGCTATCGACTCTCATTTTCCTGACATCGCGGCTTTCCGGACAGCACAGCACGAGGATCATTGCTTAGATCACCTGTTTGCCTCCGCGAATGACCCGGCCAGTTCAAGCTCTTTTGTAGTTCATGACGCCGTCCTTTACAAGAAGAATTATTCTGGCCAAGGCGCCCGTCTGCTTCTGGTAGTTCCACGCACTCTACGTCCCCAAATTTTTCGGTTCTGCCATGACAACGCAACCAGTGGGCATATGGGCTTCGCCAGAACGTTTCATCGCATCCAGCAAAGGTTTTACTGGCCCAAGATGCGACGCGACACAGAAAAATACGTAGCGGGTTGCGAACAGTGTCAACGTCACAAGCGTCCCACGACTACATCACCCGGACTTCTCCATCCCGTACCACCTCCTAGCTCTCCCTTCGAGATTGTTGGTGTCGACCTTCTAGGTCCGTTTCCGCGTTCAGCCAGTGCCAATCGATGGGTCATCGTGTGCGTCGACCACCTGACGCGCTACGCAGAAACTGCGGCTATACCTACTGCAACAGCCTTTCACGTGTCGCAGTTTATGCTTCGGCATATCATTCTCCGTCATGGCCCTCCACGAGTCGTCATTAGCGACCGGGGACGTCAGTTCGTCGCTGACGTCGTTGAAGAGATCCTACGCCTGTCTGCCAGCCAATTCCGCCACGCAACCCCGTATCACCCCCAGACGAATGGCCTCGTAGAGCGGACCAACAGGACGCTAACGAACATGTTGTCAATTTATGTTGATGCCAAGCACAAAAACTGGGACGAAGTACTCCCCTATATCACATACGCCTACAACACCGCGAAACACGAGACGACAGGGTACGCGCCCTTTTTCCTGCTCTACGCCCGCTCCCCTCGCAGTTGTCTCGACACCATTCTGCCTTTTACGTTAGATGTGGAAACATCGGTTGCCGAGTCACTATGCCGCGCTGAAGAAGCCCGTCGCGTCGCACGCCTTCGAACCATTGCATCTCAACAGCGCTCCAAGACCCGGTACGACGCCCACCATCACTCCGTTGCTTACACAAAGGGTGACCTGGTGTGGTTGTGGACACCTGTCCGCAAACGTGGTTTATGCCAAAAGTTTCTGGCCCGCTACTCCGGACCATTTGTAGTCATTGACCGTCTCAGTGACGTCACATACGTCATCTCCGGCGTCACAAGCAATGGTCGGCGCTCTAGCAAGACACAGCTGACACACGTCGCGCGCCTCAAGCCATATCACCACCAACCTTCCTATTGACTCGCCCAGTGGGCATCGTCTGCGAACGGGGGAATTGACACACCTCGATGGGCGCATGAAGAGGAGGAGGTCGAAGCGGTCTGGCTCACGAGCAGCTCGGTCTCCGTTTTTCTGGCTCTGAGCTGTACCGATCTCAACCATTTCCTGTAAATAAACGCGTTTCATCGTCACAATATGTATATGTATGTCTGTGTGTATGTGTATGTATGTATGCGTATATGAATGTGTGTATGTATGTATGTGTGTATGAATGTGTGTATGCATGTATGTGTGTACGTGTGTATTTGTGTATGTGTGTGTGTGTTTATGTGAGTGTGTATATGTGTGTATATATATGTGTGTGTATGTGGGTATGTATGTGTGTATGTACATGTGTGTATGTGTGAGTGTATGTGTATGTATGTATATATGTATGTATGTATGTATGTATGTATGTACGTGTGTATACGTATGTGTGTGTGGGTGTATGTGTGTGTGCAAGTGTGTATGTATGTGTATGTATAGGTGTGTGTATGTATGTATGTATGTGTATGAGTGAGTGTATGTGTGTATGAATGAGTGTATGTATATGTGTATGTATGTGTGTATGTATGTATGTGCGTATGTATGTATGTTATTGTGTATGTGTGTATGTATGTGTGTGTATGTGTGCAAATATGTGTGAATGTGTGTGTATGGATATGTTTGTGTATGTGTGTATCTTTGTATGTGTGTATGTGTGTGTATGTATGTGTGTTTGTATGTGAGTGTCTGTGTGTATGTATGTATTTGTGTGTATGTGTGTGCATGTGTATGTACGTATGTATGTGTGTGTATGCATGTATGTGTGTATGTGTGTGTATGCATGTATGTGTGTATGTATGTGTATGTGTGTATGTGTGTATGTATGTGTGTAGGTATATGTGTATATATGTGTATGTATGTGTGTGTTTGTATGTGTCTATATATATGTGTGTATGTATGCATGTGTGCATGTATGTGTATGTGTATCTGTATGTATGTATGTATTTGTGTATGTATTATGTATGTATGTGTGCATGTGTGTATGTGTGTCTGTATGTGCGTATGTGGGTGTGTATGTATGTGTGTATGTATGTGTGTGTGTGTATGCATGTATATGTGTTTGAAGGGGTGTGTGTTTATGTGTGTGTAAGTGTGTGTATGTATGTGTATATGTATGTGTGTATATTTGTGTATGTGTATGTATGTATGTGTGTATGTGAGTGTATGCGTGTTTGTGAATGTATGTGTGTATGTGTGTATGTATATGTGGATGTAAGTATGGTATGTGTGTGTTTGTATGTATATGTGTGTATAGATGTGTATGTGTGTATGTATGATGTGTGTATGTATGTGTGTAGGTATGTGTGTATGTATGTGTGTATGTATGTGTGTGTGTATGCATGTATATGTGTTTGAAGGGGTGTGTGTTTATGTGTGTGTAAGTGTATGTATGTATGTGTATATGTATGTGTGTATATTTGTGTATGTGTATGTATGTATGTGTGTATGTGAGTGTATGTGTGTATGTGAATGTATGTGTGTATGTGTGTATGTATATTTCGGAGGATATATCACAAGATTCGTCAGCGTTTCCTGTGGAAACACATGAAAGAGGACGTTTAACGGTATGCTCAGTCTTGTCATCAATGTCAAGTTCACAAAGCCAAGTACCTTCAAAAAACAGACACATAGTTTGCTTGGGTGAGATCAGAGAGTGGAAGAGGACAAAGACGATCTCTCTGAGCCACTGCTTTGCTAGTCGACTCAACGAGCCCATTATATCAAGTTTGTCGTGAGTAACATGACAAGACTAGTGGAGTTGCTGGGTACAACGTCTCACGATCCACCCGATGCCAAGGACCCCGTCCAGCAGCCGGAATACAAGCCCCGCACCCGTGGACACTCCTGTTCATAGAGTGAGCCACCGCCAACGAGGCCTACCGCCTGAGACACCAACCACTGACGCAGCGACTTTGACTTCGACACAAAATCCCGTGCAAGCTCCGACACCTTCCACGCCTATCTACTGCACCGTCCAGAACCCGCTCATGCCTTGCCCCTTTCACGGAGCGCAGCATGAAGATGTTGACGACTGGCTGTGCGAGTTCTAACGTGTCGCAGCGATCAATTACTGGGATGATGCCGCGAAGCTCCGGAACGTCTACATTTGCCTAAAGGACGGTGCTAAGACGTGGTTTTTGAACAGGGATGATGTGCTGACATCTTGGTGCGAGTTCCAGCGTCGCTTCTTGGAGACCTGCAGGAGTCCCGACCGCCGCGAATGGGCGGAGCGTGCACTACAATATCGCATCCAGATGCCTAACGAGACCGTTTCGATGTACGTCGAAGACATGACACGGCTTTTCAAGCGAGCGGATCCTGCTATGGCAGAAGAAAAAAAGTTGCGCCACCTCATGCGCGGTTTGAAGGAACAACTTTTTGCTGGTTTGGTGCATAGTCCCCCCAAAAGTGTTGCTGAGTTCCTAACTGAAGCAGCAACAGCGGAGCGAGTACTGCACCAACGGTCTGCCCTGTTTGACCGTCAAGTGAATGCTGTCTCAACTCCCGAAATTTTCGCCACCCCTGGGAGAAAGAGCTCCGAATGGATTCGGCAGATCATCCGATCTGTCGTCCGGGAAGAAATGGAAAAGATGTACGGGACAAGGCGAATCGACGTTAGTTCTATCACCAGTGTCAGCCGTGACGAGGTCCAGCAGGTGCTGCACGCCCATCGTTATCCGCCCACATCGGTTGATCCGGAAACCGCTCCTGTGTTTACTTACTGTCACCGTCATACGTACGCGGAAGCCTTGCGATCCGCCACTCCTCCTTCTGGTCAAAGAGTTCGACCCAGCCAGTGCCGCACGTCCCGATCCAGACAGTGCCGCACGACTTGAACCAGACAATGCCATACGTCCCGATCCAGACAATGCCAACAGTCGCGATTCAGTCAGCGCACGCTGATTTGGACATCGATATTTTCCGTGCGTCGACGCGCAAGTCTGATCTCTGGCGTACGCAAGATTGATTGATATGTGGGGTTTAACGTCCTAAAACCACTATATGATTATGAGAGACGCCGTAGTGGAGGGCTCCGGAAATTTAGACCACCTGATGTTCTTTAACGTGCACCCAAATCTGAGCACACGGGCCTACAACATTTCCGCCTCCATCGGAAATGCAGCCGCCGCAGCCGGGATTCGAATCCGCGCCCTGCGGGTCAGCAGCCGAGTACCATAGCCACTAGACCACCGCGGCGGGGCTGCGTACGCAAGACAGACAGACGACCCCTCTGCTATCATTGCGTGAAGCTGGTCACATTGACCGCGAATGCCCATACCAGCAACTTAGACTGCGCGGATTTTTCGTTAATTCCTCTCGTCCCCAAATCGGTCAAAGTCCAAGGGATATCGAAGAGTATCTCGCGCATCAGCGTGCACCCTTTACACGACGGCAATCGCGGTCACCATCTCCGAGGAGACCCGCAGCCACTGGGCCACGTTTTGGGGTGACGGCATGGGAACGCTCCCCGAGCCCTCGTCGGAAAAACTGAAGGCAGCGACCTTCGGCGGCAAGGTCGCTGGGACTCAAAGTGCGAAAGACCTCCCATCGACGCTTGCACGCAACGCCGAAGGCATTTCGTCAGAGAATAGTCGCAGTACTGAAGAAACGCCGACATCCACATCTGAACCTAGTGACCGCAAGTCACTGGACATACCTGTGCTGATTGATTGTCTTCAGGTCAGTGCATTGGTAGACACTGGCGCAGACTATTCGATCATCAGCGGGAGGCTAGCGAAAGATCTCAGGAAAGTGATCACGCCGTGGAATGGAACGCGAATACGAACAGCTGGAGGACACGTTGTAACACCGCTGGGTCGCTGTACCGCAAGAGTGAAAATTCGTGCGTCAACGTTTGTGCTCAGCTGCCTCGTTCTTCGTGACCGTTCGCGTCAGCTGATTATCGGCACGGACTTCCTTCGGGAATATGGTGCCATCATAAATCACCGTGAGCGCATCGTGACCTTCTCGACTCAAGGCGCAACAGATCGAGACGCTGATAACTGTTGTAGACCTGCGCTGCGTGTTGCTGACGACAGTGCGACGCTGCCACCTCGAGCAACTGTTTCCATCGAAGTCACTTGTGAATACTTCCAAGACGGCGACGTGGTGGCTGAAAGCAACCTATCACTTCTGCTGCTCCAAGGTGTATTCGCCGCCCGAAGTGTTCTGCGCGTCCGTGATGGACAGTCAACGATCCTAGTTACGAACTTCAATTACGAGCACCGGCATCTTTTCCGCGAAGCACCCTAGCTTATGGAGACCCTGTTGCCGACGTCACGGAGTGCTTCGCGTCCGAGGAAACGCATGAGGATGAGGAATTTCTAGAATGCATCGACATTAATTCGTCGCTGTCAGACGAGAGAAAGGCTGCACTTCAGGGCCTTTTAAGAGAGTTTCGATCTTGCTTCGCCTCTTCGTCCAAATTCCGTCGAACACACCTCACGAAGCATCGAATTATTACCGACGATGACGTCCGCCCCATCCGCCAGCAGCCTTATCACGTTTCTGCCAAAGAACACGAGGCTATTCAGACACAATTAAATGAGATGCTCGATGACGGGATTATTCAACCATCCCGCAGCACTTGGTCTTCGCCAGTCGTTCTAGTGAAGAAAAAAGACGGAACGCTGCGATTCTGTATTGACTACAGGAAGCTTAATAGCGTCACAAAAAAGGACGTCTACCCGCTTCCACGGGTCGACGACTTCCTCGACAGGTTACGACGTGCGAACTATTTTTTGTCCATCGATCTAAAGAGTGGCTATTGGCAAATTGAAGTGGATGAACGAGACCGAGAAAAAACCGCGTTTGTAACTCCAGGCGGACTTTACGAATTCCGAGTTCTTCCCTTCGGCCTCTGTTCTGCACCAGCCACTTTTCAGAAGATGATGAACACAGTTCTCACTGGCTTGAAGTGGCAAAGCTGCCTTGTCTACCTCGATGATGTGGTCATCTTTTCCGAGAGCTTCGAAGAACATTTGAAGCGTGTGAGAAAGGTTCTGGAAGCCATTCGCACAGCTGAACTCACGCTGAAACCTCAAAAATGCCATTTCGTCTATGAAGAGCTGAAAATTCTGGGACATGTCGTTAGTGCGGATGGAGTGCGACCTGTTCCAGATCGTCGCCGCCTTTTCTGTTCCATCAGATAAAAGAGCAAAACGCCGTTCCCTCGGCTTGTGTGCGTATTATCGCTGATTTATCGCCACCTTCTCGAAGATAGCTGTACCTCTTACCTTCTTAGCTGAAGATAGCTGAACCTCTTACACTCACCCGAGATGACGTGCCCTTTACTTGAGGCGCAGAACAAGATACAGCATTCTCAGAGTTACGACAGAGAATGCAAACAGCCCCTGTTCTTGCCCATTTTGATGAGGACGCTGCTACAGAAATTCATACAGATGCCAGCAACGTCGCACTTGGCGCTGCCCTTGTACAACGACACAGCGGCGTTGAAAATGTGATAGCTCACGCCAGTCGTACTATTTCTCGAGCTGAGACAAACTATTTTGCGTCAGAAAAAGAATGGCTCGCAGTCGTGTGGGCGACGACCAAATTTCAGCCTTACCTCTACGGTCGTGCCTTCAAAGTGGTGACTGACCACCACTCGCTCTGCTGGCTGGCAAATCTCAGAGGTCTATCTGGCCGTCTCGCACGGTAGAGTTTGCGTTTGCAGGAGTTTGATATTACGATTGTGTACAGGTCAGGGCGCAAACACGAAGACGATGACGCGCTTTCCCGAGCACCTGTGGGGAACGCTGTCAGGGGCTCCGAAGATGAAGATGCCTTTCTCGGAGCAGTTAGCGACTCCGAATTTATATCAAAGCAGCGGCAGACGACGAATTACGCCCAGTCATTGATTTTCTGGATGGCCGCAACTCTCAGGTACCTCAACACATTGCTCACGAACTGTCCTCTTTTTGTCTAAGAAGAGGCACTCTTTACAAGAAAAACGCCCGTGGTAGCGACAAAGCCTTCCTACTCGTTGTTCCTACCGATATGTGTGATGAGATCCTCTTTGCGTGCCACGACGAGCCAACGTCAGGACACTTGGGCTATTCGCGAACTCTCGCCAGAGTACGCCAACAGTATTACTGGCCGCGACTATTAACTAGTGTACATCGATATGTGAAACGCTGCCGTGAGTGCCAGCGCCGCAAGACTCCGCCTGTAAGACCCGCGGGCCTGCTCCAGCCGATCGTAGCACCACGTACACCGTTTGACCTCGTGGGAATGGACCTTCTCGGGCCATTCCCTTTGTCATCCTCTGGGAACAAATGAATTATTGATTTATATATAGTATTTAACGTCCCAAAACCACTCTATCATTATGAGAGACGCCGTAGTGGAGGGCTCCGGAAATTTAGACCACCTGGGGTTCTTTACCGTGCACCCAAATCTGAGCACACGGGCTTACAACATTTCCGCCTCCATCGGAACTGCAGCCGCCACAGCCGGTATGCGAACCCGCGCCCTGCGGGTCAGTAGCCGAATACCTTAGCCACTAGACCACCGCAGCGGGGAACAAATGGTTAATAGTTGCGACTGATTATCTTACTCATTATGCTGAAACAAAAGCGTTACCCCGTGGCACGGCCTCTGAAGTCGCGCACTTCTTCGTGCATCAAATCGTCTTACGGCATGGTGCCCCGTCATGCGTGATTACGGACAGAGGGACGTCATTTACAGCACGAATGATGGAGGACATTTTTAAACTGAGCTGCACAAGTCATCGAAAAACAACAGCTTATCACCCGCAGTCCAATGGACTGACAGAGAGGCTTAACAAGACCACAGCACACATACTGTCAATGTACGTGGACGTACAACACAAAACCTGGGACGAGATTCTTCCATACATCACGCTTGCTTACAATACGGCAACGCAAGAAACAACGCGATTTCCACCTTTCCGACTTGTTTACAAACGCAACGTGCGAACCATGCTCGATGCTATGCTTCCGTGCGACCAAAGCAATGAACTTGCTCAAGACGCTGAGCAATGCACTCAATACGTCGAAGAAGCTCGTCAGCTAGCTCGCATAAAGACCAGTCACCAACAAGATGCAGACGCACGACGTTACAACCTCCGATATCGAAATGTCATCACTACCCTGGGGACCGAGTGTGGGTGTGGATCTCTGTCCGGCGACCAGGCTTATCCGAAAAACTCCTAAGCCGTTATTTTGGACCGTACAAGGTTCTTAGACGAGTCACGGATGTTACCTTTGAGGTATCTCCCGACGGCGTAGAGTCTTGTCGTCGACAGCTTCAGCCCGAAAAAACTGTGCATGTTGTTCGGCTGAAACCCTACTTCACACAGTAGCCCTTGTGGTTTCACGTGCTACGACATGCCGTGACTTTGCAGTGCTGCTGCTGTTTGTGTTCTGTGTTCTGTGTTCTGTGCACGTGTGTGTAAGTGTGTATGTATGTGTATGTATGTATGTATGTATGTATGTATGTATGTATGTATGTATGTATGTATGTATGTATGTATGTATGTATGTATGTGTTTGTATGTATGTATGTGTTTATGTATATGTGTACGTGTGTATGTACGTATGTGCGTATTTATGAGTGTGTATGTATGTGTGTATGTGTGTTTATGTATGTTCGTATGTATGTGTGTGTATGTGTGTGTATGTGTATGTATGTGTCTGTATGTATGTATGTGTGTGTATGTATATGTTTATTTGTGTGTATATGTGTAAGTTTGTATGTATCTGCAGGTATATGTGTATGTATGTATGTATATGTGTGTATGTATATGTATATGTGTGTATGTGTGTGTATGTATGTATGTATGTGTATGTATGTATGTGAATGTGTATGTATGTTTGTATGTATGTGTGTGCGTGTGTGTATGTATGTGTGTGTGTTTGTGTGTGTGTGCGTATGTATGTACTTATGTATGTATGTATTTATTTATTCAAAATACCTTACAGACCCAATAGGGCATTGTGTAAGGGGAGCATAAAAGGAATACATATACCTATTCGTAAAATTTTCATACAAACAATAACATGAACTAATTGTCAATTATTATACAAGTGCTAACAGGAAAAAGAATGAGAAAATAATGATGATAATTTTATTAGGAATACAACGGCAATGAACAACAGATGAGTATACGCGTGAGATAATGACGTAAAACAAGTTAAAAAACAAGCACAAAGTGTGAAAAGACTTTACAATATACAAAATGAAACATCACTGAATAAAACACAGCAGAATTGAATGGCATGTTAGTATTCAAACCATCAAATAAAATAAGTTTATTGTAAGAGAAAAAAGCAAGATACTAGTAGTGAATAATCGCGTAGGTGCCCATCTTGTATGAATAAAACGAGCAGTTAATCCTGGAAATGGGTGAGTAGAAGGTGCCAAAATTTTTCCCGATTGTGTTCAGCTAAAATTTCATCTGGAAGGCTGTTCCACATGCGGATGACACGGGGGAGTGCAGGTGAGTTGAAATTGTATGTTTTACCGTATATGCGTGTGAATGAACGATGATTATTTGGTCTCATTGAAGTGAATGTAGATGTCTGCATTGTCATTGATAATGACCTTGTTCCATGTATGTATTTATGAAATAATGAAAGGAGGTTTAGATCACGTCGGCTGCTCAAAAGGAAAAGTGATAAGTTTTTTTTAATTTGTGTTATGCTTGCACTATGTTCGCAGTTTTGTGAGGCAAATCTAGCGGCTGTATTTTGGATCAATTCCAGCATGTTAGTTTATAGCTGTAATGAGGGGACCAAACTGCAGAAGTGAATTCTAGCTGAGGGCGAACAATTGGTACGTAAGCTAAAGCACGTACATTTGTTGGCGTCTTACGTAGATTGCGGCGTATATATCCTAATGATCGTGAGGCATCACTGCAGATGTTGGCGATGTGGGTAGTCCAAGAAAGGTGAGATGTGAAGTTTACACCTAAATATTTAAAAAAGTCAACAATTGATATGGGATCGCCTTTATTAAAGTAAGAAATTTGAGAGTTTGCGAGAGAAGGACATTACTTTACATTTACTTGAATTAGGTACATTAGCCAACTATTACACCACTCGCTGATGAGGTCGAAGTCATTATGGATTACGATGTGATCAGAAAAACTAGTTATTGCGCGGTAAATTATACAGTCGTTGGCGCAAATGCGCAATTGTGAGAATGAATAACTTGGTAAGCCATTAGTATAAATATGTATGCATGTATGTATGTATGTATGTATGTATGTACGTGTGTGTGTAAGTATGTGTCTGCGTGTGTAGGCATGTGTATTGATGTATGTGTGTGTGTGTATGGATGTATATGTGTATGTAGGTATGTGTGTATGTATGTGTGTGTATGTATGTGTGTGTATGTGTGTTTATATGTGTGTGCATGTATGTGTGTATGTGTGTATGTGTGTATGTATGTATTTGTGTATGTATGTGTGTATGTATATCTGTGTATTTGCGTGTGTATGTATGTGTGTATGTGTGTGTATGTATATAAGTGTGTGTGTACGTGTGTGTATGTATTTTTGTGAGTGTGTATGTATGTGTGTATGTGTGTATGTATCTATGTATGTGTGTGCATGTGTATGTATGTATGTATGTATGTGTCCGTGTATGTATGTGTGTATGTATATGTGTAAGTTTGTTTGTATGTATATATGTATGAATGTATGTATGTATGTATGTAGGTATGTGCGTATTTATGTGTGTGTAATTATGTGTGTATGTGTGTATGCTTGTGTGTTTGTTTGTGTATGTGTGTGAATGTATGTGTATCTGTGTGTATGTATGTGTGTGTATGTATCTATGTACGTGTCTCTGTGCGTATGTATATGTGTGTGATTGTATGTGTGTATGTGTGTATGTGTGTGTATGTGTGAGTATGTGTGTGTGTATGTGTGTATGTATGTGTGTATCTGTATGTATGTGAGTATGAAAGTTGAAAGTTGAAATTTATGTCACCACAACGATTCACCGTGATTTACACAAACAAGAAACAATTGTGGCATGGAAAGTAGGAAAAAAGTTGCGCTATAGCAGCTTGACTAGCCTCACCTCCCATATGTGTGCGTGTATGTGTGTGTATGTATGTATGTACGTATGTGTGTGTATGTGTGTATGTATGTGTGTGTAAGTGTGTGCATGCATGTATGTATATATGTATGTATGTATGTATGTATGTATGTGAGTGTATGCGTATGTATGTATGTGTGTGAATGTATGTATGTGTGTATGTATGTGTGTGTATGTAATTGTGTATGTGTATATGTATGTAAGTATGTGTGTATGTATGTGTGAATGTGTGTATGTATGTCTATGTGTGAGTGTATATGTGTATGTATGTATATGTGTGTGTATGTATGTATATGTTTATGTATGTATGTATGTATGTATTTATGTATGTATGTGCGCATGTATGTGCATATGTATGCATGTATGTGTGTGTATATTTTTATGTATGTGTGTCCGTGTGTGTATGTATGTGTGTGTATGTATCTATGTATGTGTCTTTGTGCGTATGTATGTGTGTGTATGTGTGTGTGTGTGTATGTATGTGTGTGTAAGTGTGTGCATGCATGTATGTATATATGTATGTATGTATGTATGTGAGTGTATGCGTATGTATGTATGTGTGTGAATGTATGTATGTTTGTGTGTATGTATGTGTGTGTATGTAATTGTGTATGTGTGTATTTGTATGTATGTGTGTATGTCTATGTGTGAGTGTATATGTGTATGTATGTATACGTGTGTGTATGTATGTATATGTTTATGTATGTATGTATGTATGTATTTATGTATGTATGTGTGCATGTATGTGCATATGTATGCATGTATGTGAGGGTAAATTTGTATGTATGTGTGTGCGTGTTGGTATGTATGTGTGTATGTGTGTATGTGTGTATGTATGTGTGTGTAAGTGTATGTATGTACGTATGTATGTATGTATGTATGTATGTATGTATGTGTGTGTGTGTGTATGTGTATGTTTGTATGTGTGTGAATGTATGTATGTGTGTATATGTGTGTTTGTATGTATGTATGTGTGTATGTGTGTATGTATGTGTGAATGTGTGTATGTATGTGTATGTGTGAGGGTATATGTTTATGTGTGTATGTATATGTGTGTGTATGTATATTATTTTTATTTGGACAATACTGCGAACCTTGAAAGGTCCAAGCAGGAGAGGGATGTACACATCCAGAAGACATGCGTATGAATGCAAGATCGACACATGAATGGGAGGGTACATAATCAACAGGTAAGTATACAATCATTATACATTGCATGACAGCAAGGGTGAACACTCTGGCAAAACATTCCAATCGGAAACAGTTCTGGGAAAAAATGAATATTTGTATTGGTCTGTACGGGCAAAGAACGGTGTAATACTTCGGCTATGTTTGTGACGAGACGCTCGACTAGGGTTATTAGCTATGTAATCTTGTGACTGGATTCCCAATTTATTAAAATATAGCTGGTGTAGAAAGTTTAGACGGGCACTTTTACGTCGGTTGGCCAATGGCTCTAGGTGTGCGAGCTTCAACATAGCTGAAAAGGAGTCGCGACGTCTAAAACGTTTATAAATAAAGCGAGCTGCTAATCTCTGAATTTTTTCAAGCTTTTCTTTATTAGTGATACTATGGGGATCCCATACAATGCTTCCGTATTCCAGGGTGGGTCTTACAATGGATTTGTATGCAATGAGTCTAAGCGATGAGGGGGCATCACCTAATTTATGCTTCAGAAATCCTAACTTCTTTCTCGCGGAGGAACATATGTTATTTATATGTGTTGACCAGTTAAGTCTGGACGTCAAGGTTAACCCCAGGTACTTATGTTCCTCCACTTGTTTAATCTGATAATTGCCAAGACTATACATGAAGTGAGATTTATTCTTATTGGAGATGCACATGTAAACTGTCTTGTCGAGATTTATAATCATATCCCATTTATTGCACCATTCCGTTATTGCATGCAAAGCATGGTTAAGAACGTGCTGGTCAGCGACAGACACTATGTGGCTAAATATGATGCAATCGTCTGCAAACAGCTTAAGGCGTAGAGGGGGCTTTACAATTTGGCCAAGATCATTATTATAAATGTTAAATAGAACCGGTGCCAAGACCGAACCCCGTGGGACGCCAGAAATATCAAGAAAACATACATATGTGTATGTATGTATGCATTTATGTATGTATGTGTGCATGTATGTGCATATGTATGTGTGTATGTGTGTATGTTCGTGTAAGTTTGTATGTATGTGTGTGTGTGTATGTGTGTGTGTGTGTTTGTGTCTGTGTGTTTGTATGTATTTATGTATGTATGTATTTATTTATTTATTCAAAAAACCTTACAGACCCACATAGAGTGTGTGTGTGTTTATGTGTGTGTATGTATGTGTGTGTATGTGTGTATGTATGTGTGTTTTGTATGTGTGTGTATGTCTGTGTATACATATATGTGTGTCTTATGAATGTATGGATGTATGTGTGTCTATGTGTGTGTATGTGTGTATGTATGTGTGTATGTGCCAGTATGTGTATGTGTATGTGTATTTGTGTATGTGTGTATGTATGTCTGTGCACGCATGTCTGCATGTATGTGTGTATATTTGTGTGTGCATGTGTATGTATGTATGTATGTGTGTGTATGTATGCGTGTATGTATATCTGTATGTGTTTATATGTATATGTGCATGTATGTATATATGTATACGTATGTATGTGTGTGCGTGTGTGTATGTATGTGTGTGTTTGTGTACATGCGTATGTATGTATTTATGTATGTTTATTTATTTATTCAAAATACCTTACAGATCCACACACTGTATGTATGTGTGTGCTTGTGTGTATGTATGTGTGTGTATGTGTGTATATGTATGTGTGTATATGCATGTGTGCATATATATGTGTATGTGCGTGTATTTGTGTGTTTGCATGTGTATGTATGTATGTGTGCATGTATGTATGTATGTGTATGTAAGTGTATGTATGTATGAATCAATGTATGTGCATATGTGTGTATGTGTGTATGTATGTATGTGTGTATGCATATGTATGTATGTATGTATGTATGTGCATGTATATGTGTGTATATATCTCTGTGTATGTGTGTATATATGTATGTATGTGTATGTATGTATGTGGATTTGTGTGTATGTATGTATGTATGTATGTATGTATGTATGTATGTATGTATGTATGTATGTTATGTGTGCATAAGTGTATGTATGTATCTGTGTGTGTATGTATGTGTATGCGTGTGTATGTATGTGTGTGTATGTGCATGTATGTATGTATATATGTGTGTATGTATGTGCGTATGTGTGTATGCATGTATGTGTGCATGTGCATATGTATGTGTATGTGTGTTTATGTATGTGTGTATGTATATGTGTATGTATGTATGTGGGTATGTATGTATGTACTTGTGTACATAGGTATGTATGTGTGGATGTGTGTATGTATGTATATATATATGTGTGTGGGTGTGTATGTGAATGTATGTATGTATATATGTGTGTATGTATGTATGTGTGTATGTATGTATGTATGTGTGTGTATTTGTTTGTGTGTGTTTGTGTGTACGTATGTATGTATGCATCTGTGTATATGTGAGTGTGTATGTATATGTGTATTGGTGTATGTATGTATATGTGTATGTATGTATGTATGTGTATGTATGTATGTGTGTATGTGTAGGTGTGTTTGTGTGTATGTGTGTATGTATGTATGTGTGAATGTATGTATATGTGTATGTATGTTTGTATGGGTGTATATATGTGTGTGTGTATGTGTGTGTGTATGTGTGTATGTATTTGTGTATGCCTGTACGTATGTATGTAGGTATGTATGTATGTATGTGTGTGTATGTATGTATGTGCGTGTATTTGTGCGTGTGTATATGTTGTGTATGTGTATATGTATGTGTGTATGTGTTTATGTATGTGTAATGGTATGTATGTGTGTATGTCTGTATGCGTGAATATGTATGTGTGTATGTGTGCATATTATTGTGTATGTGTGTGAATGAATGTGTGTGTATGTGTATATGTGTGTGTATGTATGTATGTATGTATGTATGTATGTATGTATGTATGTATGTGTGCATGTGTATGTATGTATGTATATATGTATGTATGTATGTATGTGTATGTAGGTGTATGTAAGTATGCATGTATGTATGAATGAATGATGTGCATATGTGCGTATGTGTATATGTATGTGTATGTGTGTGTATGTATGTATGTATGTGTGTATATGTGTGTATATATGTGTGTATGTGTGTATATATGTATGTTTGTGTATGTATGTATGTGTATTTGTGTGTATGTATGTATGTGTGTGTGTATGTATGCATGTACGTATATATGTGTATTTATGTATATGTCTGTATATATGTTGTGTATGTGTGTATGTATGTGTGTGTATGTATCTGTGTATATGTGTATATATGTGTATGCGTGAGTGTATGTGTGTCTGTATTTGTATGTATCTGTGTATATGTGTATATATGTGTATGCGTGAGTGTATGTGTGTCTGTATTTGTATATATGTGTGTATGTGTGCATATATATGTGACGTATGAAGCGATCGTTGGTAGAAGCTGATGAAGAAGAAGAGCTAATGGAATAAACATGGGGTATAGGCCAGGCCACGTCTCCCGTATCTAGCGTCACACGATCTTGGTCGGAACGGGAGATGGTTACGAACTTCAGCGACTACGTCACCGGTGAGGCATTTAAATTTTACCTCACCCACATATTGAACTACGACGAGTCTTGGCAAAAGATAGAAGAAATGATCGTCTGGTTTCAAGACTCTACTGACAATTCGATTAGAACACACACTCTCATGCATTCGAACTCAATCATCGCAGCCATAAGCAGCCTTCACGCATTCGAGGACAGAGCATGAATTTACAATTCCCGTCATGTGACGTTAGCCACATGCTCATGGAAAGACCACGCTGTCGTTTTCCCAACCTTCCACCTGGCTCCCCATCCGCGCAAATAACGCCAATGCTTAACTCTCCGCTTTAAAAAGAATTGAATCCACTATTGATGACTCAGATGCATTGAATACTTCGTGCCACATGTGTACTTTTCATACTGACTTGGTATTCAGCTCAGCAGTTCCACAAAGACAGAAGCATTCACAATCAGCATCTTGTGAAAAGAAGTCTTTTGCAGAAGCGTCTAGTGCTCATCAATCCCAAGATCGAAGCGACGTCAATCCAGTGCCCGACCTCGATGACAACACTGAAAACAAAAGCCCAGGTGCTACATCGGACGACAAAAGTACTCTTCAGGCAACCACCAACAATGAGCGGTTTATGAATGCAGAAGATTCAAGTGCGCGAAACCCCCCAATTGTTCTTGCGCCGGAAACAGCTGCATTGGTTGGCGTCGTAGAAGCCTGTGGAGGACTTGCTATGAATCCTGGCACGCTATAATCAATGTCACACCACAAGCAAGTCGATTAAACCAAGAAACTATAACGTCAACGTATACTTCAACATTGTCAATGACGAAAGAAAACTCCATCGAAACCACTCTTAAGGCTCAAAGAACATTGCAAAAAGGCCCATCGTCGTGAATACATTCTCCACCAGAGATTGAAACTTCGCCTTCGATCAAAACATTTGCGACATCGCTATAGCAAAATCTCCAAAACCCACAAAAGCACCCCTTGTACTCGACACGAACACAGGCATCGCCCAAGCAACCTCATTCAACGCGCACGTAAGCTGCCTGTACGGTCTGTGTATCACTCATGACGAGGAATTCGATGCCTACAATATCGGAACTATCGATTATGCAAGATCTTCGAACCTCGTTCGTTCTTCACAAGAATACCAGCTGTGATTACCCCTATCTCCACGTGCAAAACATTTTTGTGTTATCCAGGACGCAACCACCAGCCTCGCCCACCAGAACTCTAGCGTTAACCGTACTGCTGCACTCTCCCCAGAATTCTTTGAAAGTTTACGGAACTTCCCTGGAGTATAGAACCAATTGTGATTTTTGGCAGTTGTGACTTTTTAACCTCTCCTTGTTTACTTTTTCTTGTTCCTAATCCATGCCTTCTTTTGGGGGAGGGGCAATCGTGTGTCGTATGAAGCGATCGTTGGTAGAAGCTGATGAAGAAGAAGAGCTAATGGAATAAACATGGCGTATGAGCCAGGCCACGTCTCCCATTCATCGTAACGTCACATATATATATATCTGTGTGTATGTATGTGTGTCTATGTGTGTATGTATGTGTAAGTGCGCGTGTGTATGTATGTATGTATGTGTGCATATGTGTGTGTGTGTGCATGTGTATGTATGTATGCATGTATGTATGTGTATGTGTGTGTACGCATGTGTGTGTATGTATGTATGTATGTATGTATGTGTATGGATATGTATGTATGTATGTGTGTATGTATGTGCATATGTGTGTATGCATGTATGCATATGTGTATGTGTGTGTATGTATGTATGTCGGTACGTAAATGTAAATGTATGTGTGTATGTATGTATGGGTGTGTATGAGTTTGTGTGCGTGTAGGTATGTATGTGTATGTATGTGTGTATGTGTAGGATTGTATGTATGTGTGTGTATGTATCTGTGTAGTGTGTATGTATGTGTGTATATATGTATGTATGTAAATATATAGGTATCTATGTATGTGTGTGTATGTGTGTGTATGCATGTGTGTATGTGTGCATGTGTATCTCTATGTATGTGTGTATATGTATGTGTGTGTGAATGTGTGTGTATGTGTATGTATGTGTGTGTATGCATGTACGTGTGTGTGAATATGGGTGCGTATGTATATGTGTATGTGTGTATGTATGTATGTGTGTATGTATGTTAGTGTGGGTGTATGTATGTATGTATGTATGTGTACCTATGTGTGTGTATGTATGTATGTTGTGTATGTGTGTATGTATGTGTGTATATATGTGTATATATGTATGTGTGTATGTGTGTGTGCGTGTGTGTATATGTGTGCGTATGTGTGTATGTATGTGTGTATGTGTATGTATGAGTGTATGTGTATGTGTGTGTGTATGTATGTATGTATGTATGTATGTGTATGTGTGTATATGCATGTATGTGTGTGTGTATGTATGAATGCATGTATGTATGTGTATGTGTGTGTACGCATGTGTGTGTATGTATGTATGTATGTATGTATGTGTATGGATATGTATGTATGTATGTGTGTATGTATGTGCATATGTGTGTATGCATGTATGCATATGTGTATGTGTGTGTATGTATGTATGTCGGTACGTAAATGTAAATGTATGTGTGTATGTATGTATGGGTGTGTATGAGTTTGTGTGCGTGTAGGTATGTATGTGTATGTATGTGTGTATGTGTAGGATTGTATGTATGTGTGTGTATGTATCTGTGTAGTGTGTATGTATGTGTGTATATATGTATGTATGTAAATATATAGGTATCTATGTATGTGTGTGTATGTGTGTGTATGCATGTGTGTATGTGTGCATGTGTATCTCTATGTATGTGTGTATATGTATGTGTGTGTGAATGTGTGTGTATGTGTATGTATGTGTGTGTATGCATGTACGTGTGTGTGAATATGGGTGCGTATGTATATGTGTATGTGTGTATGTATGTATGTGTGTATGTATGTTAGTGTGGGTGTATGTATGTATGTATGTATGTGTACCTATGTGTGTGTATGTATGTATGTTGTGTATGTGTGTATGTATGTGTGTATATATGTGTATATATGTATGTGTGTATGTGTGTGTGCGTGTGTGTATATGTGTGCGTATGTGTGTATGTATGTGTGTATGTGTATGTATGAGTGTATGTGTATGTGTGTGTGTATGTATGTATGTATGTATGTATGTGTATGTGTGTATATGCATGTATGTGTGTGTGTATGTATGAATGCATGTATGTATGTGTGTACACATGTGCATGTGCATGTATGTATATATGGGTATGCGTGTTTGCTTGTATGTATGCGTGTAGGTATATGTGTATGTGTGTATGTATGTATTTGTGTATTTATATGTGTATGTATGTATGTATGTATGTGTGGTGTATGTATGTATGTGTGTGTAAGTTGTACGTGGACGTTGGGCAGTGTTGGAGGGAGACCAGGAGGAAGTAGAGGTTAGGAATAAAGAAGATGGCCTACACCCAAGCCTAGTACTGTGCATTTTTACAAATTGGCGCAGCCGCGTATAATTTCTGTGCGGACATTCAAGATGTGGGTGGACTTCACCACTGAAGCAAATCAACGTGGTGGCATCTATATCTTAACCAAGATGAAGAGGAAGTAGCTCTTCCGGAAGCAGTGAGCACTGACGCATGTGTTTTCTATATAAGCACTAAAGTGAAGCTCACTCCAGACCAAATACTTGCTAAAAGAACGGTGAGGATCAACATGAAACTTCAGGATTATGAGAATTTCTTGCTGACTCTAGTTAGAAATGACGCGAAGCCTGCTACCACTGCTTTGCCTGACAGTTCCGTCAAGCTTATCATTAGGTTTCTTGAACTGCACAAAGAACAGAATAGGCAGCAGAATGATTTATGGCGCTTGCTTGTAAACGCGACGGAAAGATTAAGCAGACCAAGTCGCGAATACGTGAAGCCAGACACTTTTGACGAAGAGTCTAGTAGTCCCGAGTCCTGGCTCACGTTTTACGAGTAAGCGTGCAATGAAAACTACTGGAACAGCGATGAAGATAAAGTGAAAAACATGCGACTTTTCCTATCAGGCATAGCAAACAGTTGGTACGAATGGCGTCACAACGCTCACAGCAAGAATCCATGGATAGAGTGGAAAGCAAGCTTTCTCAGCTCCTTCAGCGAGAACAAGGTGTTGCTATAGGACGAAGCAATCACGTTCAAATACAGCTTTGGATCTGCACTCAGCTATATTTATGAGAAAATGCGCTTTCAACAGCTGGCCGACTCATCTTTGCCTGAGACGTCTGTGGTTCCGCGTATCATTCATGGTTTAAGTCCGGACCTCCAGAAGCAAATACAAATGCTGGGACCCAAGACGGTCGAAGAACTTCTGCAGGGAATGCGAAACCTCTATCATTAGAACCTAGGAACCCCGCCTCAACTATGACACCTGCTGCAAGGAATGCCGGGGCCTCACGAGCTGAGGAACGTGGCCCGCTTGCAAGGTGGAGACCTACTGCAACACCCGTATCTTTTTTGACCACCCAGGGAGGTTCAGACCTTGGCAGAGAGCTAGATAACGTAACAAAATACTAAATAGAGAGGGTCTCGGCTTCCACCCGACGACATCAAGAGAAGTTGTTTATTTGTCTCATACTAGTCATGTGTACATATCTGTTTTTGAGGATGGAGAGGAACGGAGTGCGTTAGTTGACAGCGGAACCAGCGTCGTGGTTATTATTGCAAATATTGTTAAGAGAGTGGAAGTAAAAGAGGGAAGAACAATAGAAGTACACGGATACGATTGAAGACGGATGTTCACGATAAATGGACTTGTATAACCATATTGTGTCACGGCAACACTGTCACTGCGCAAGCACTGGTACTCGACGGACTTCCGTATGAACTACTGCTTTCACGTCTAGCCATGAGTGCACTTCGTCTTGAAATCTACTGGACAGGCGAAATTACCACAGCAGAAAATCGCTGCGCTATCAACGCTGCAGTTTCACATTCAATGACTCCGCGGAAACCACCGTCAGGTGAAGATGTTAGGTTGCTTTACCCGGATCTGCTGTACCTGAAAGGATATCCTACAGCAACTACGAAGTTTGAGGTTCCATTCTAGCTCAGTGATACGACGGTGGTGAAAAAAAAGCCCTATAATATGTCACGAAAGAAGAAAGTGTTGCTTCAGAACAAAATTCGAAAGATCTTGGACGCGCAAATTATCCGTCCATCCACGTCTACGTTCGCTTCACTCATCACCATTGCACCAAAGAAAGACGGAAATCTTCAAATTTTCACGAACTACAGACAAATTATTAAGCAGACTGAGCTTTTTTTCGTTTCCTCTTCCACTTATACACTCAATCATAGATGACACGAGTGGTTGGAGAATTTTCTCGCACATTGGCCTATGTAAAAGATTTCGGCAAGTTGCGATTTCTGAAAAGTGCAAGAAATATACTGCCTTCATCACGCCCTTTGACATCAATTTGTATAACCGACTTCTATTTGGATGGAAGAACTCAGCCTCCTAGTTCCAGAAAATTATGAACGACGCATTGTGTGTATGTATGTGTGTGTATGTATGTTTGTGTAAGTATGTGTGTACATGTGTACGTATTTGTGTATGTGTGTGTATGTTTGTATGTATGTATGTGTATGCGTGTGTATGTATGTATGTATGTATGTTGATTTATGTATGTGTATGTATGTATGTGTGTTTGTTGATGTATGTGTGTATGTATGTGTTTGTATATATGTGTATGTGTGAGTGTATGTGTGTATGTACGTGTATATGTATATGTGTATGTGTGTGTATGCACGTGTGTATGTAAGTATGTGTGTGTATGTATGTGTGTATGTATGTATGTATGTGTTTAAGTACGTGTGTGTATGTATGTGTGTATATGTGTGTGTGCGTGTGTATGTATGTATATATGTGTGTGTGCACATGTGTGTGTATGGGTAAGTATGTATGTGTGTGTATGTGTATGTACGTACGTATGTATATGTGTATGTGTGTGTATGTATGTATGTGTTTATTACTATGTGTGCTTATGTATGTATGTATGTATGTATGTATGTATGTGCGTATGTATGTGTGTACATATGTGTGTATATGTGTGCAAGTTGTACGTGGACTTAGGCAGTGTTGGAGGGAGACGAGGAGGAAGAAGAGGTTAGAAATAGAGAAGAAGGCTGACACCCCAGCCTAGTGCTGTGTATTTATACAAATTGGCGCAGCCGCGTATACTTTCTGTGCGGACATTCAAGATGTGGGTGGACTTCACCATTGAAGCAAATACGCGGTGGCATCTGGATCTTCACCAAGAGGAAGAGGAACTAGATCTTCCGGAAGCTGTGAGCACTGACGCATTTGTTTTCTATATAAGCGCTAAAATGAAGCTCAATCCTGACCATATACTTGCTGAGGGAACGGTGAGGATCAACATGAAACTTCAGGATTATGAGAATTTCGTGTTGACTCCAGTAAGAAACGACGCGAAGCCTGGTACCGCTGCTTTGCCTGACAGTTTCGTCGAGCTGATCAACAAGTTTCTTGAACTGCACGAAGAACAGAATAGGCAGCAAAATTATTTGTTGCGCTTGCTTGTAAACGCGACGGAAAGATTGTGCAGACGGAGTCGCGAACACGTGAAGCCAGACATGTTTGACGGAGAGTATAGTAGTCCCGAGTCCTGGCTCACGTTTTATGAGTAAGCGTGCAATGAAAACTACTGGCACACGACGGAGATAAAGTGAAAAACATGCGACTATTCCAATCAGGCATAGCAAAGAGTTGGTACGAATGACGTCTCAGCGCTCACAGTAACAAACCATGGATAGAGTGGACAGCAAGCTTTCTGAGCTCCTTCAGCGAGAACAAGATGTTGCTATAGGACAAAGCAATCACGTTCAAATACAGGTCTGTGTCTGCACTGAGCTATTTTTATGAGAAAAGGCGCTTTCTACAGCTGGCGGACTCATCTAAGCCTGAGATGTCGGTGGTTCCGCTTATCATTCATGGTTTAAGTCTGAACCTCCAGAAGCAAATACAAATGCTGGGACCCAAGACGGTCGAAGAACTTCTGCAGGGAATGTGAAACCTCTACCTCCAGAACCTAGGAACCCAGCGTCAACCCATGACACCTGCTGCAAGCAATACCGGGGCCACACGAGCTGAGGAACAACGCCCGCTTGCAAGGTGGAGACCTACTGCAACACCCGTATCCTTTTTGACCACCCAGGGAGGCTCAGACCATGGCGAAGAGCTAGATGACGTAACGAAAAACTAAATAGAGAGGGTCTCGGCTTCCACCCGACGACATCAAGAGAAGCTGTTTATTTGTCTCATACAAGTCTATTGTACATATGTTTTTGAGGACGGAAAGGAACGGAGTGCGTTATTTGACAGCGGTGCAAGCGTCATGGTTATAACGCAAATATTGTTAAGAGGGCGGAAGTAAAAGAGGGAAGACCAGAAGAACCACACGGATACGATTGAAGACGAGATGTTCAAGATAAATGGACTTGTATAACCATATCGTGTCTCGGAAACACTGTCACTGCGCAAGCACTGGTACTCGACGGAGTTCCGTATGAACTTCTGCTTTCACGTCCAGCCATCAGTGCCCTTCGCCTTAATATTGCCGCGAACGTAATAACAGACAGCGACGAAACGACATCTTGCTTGTTCTCAGACCAGGACGCAAAAGCCCTCTTCTTTCTTCACTCCTAAGAGATTCCACCTACAGTTGATGGCTCATACCCATTACCTGTCACATTACTCTCTCTCCTCGAAAAGCATCGGCTCGATGGTAGTAATGAGCGTTGAGAAAAAAAAAGTAGAAAGAAAAGGTGCTACCATGAAATCCAATAACTCCGTCGTAAGCGAAAAAATAGGCTGGCGTCATAGAAGTACTCAATAAACAAAGGAGTAAATATACAAGACAATAAAAGAACCAAAGTGACAAAAAATAGTCATTGCTTGGTAAGTTTGTGCACGTTTGATGGATGACGCGAGAAATAAGGCTTGAGTCTTGACACGTGCACCACATCACTTTGTGGAAACCGACGGGAACGTCTTGAGGCGCCCTCAGGGAGAACTTCATATGTAACGTCACTGAGTTGGCGCAGAACTTTGTAAAGGTCGAAGTAGCGCCGAAGCTGCGTCTCAGAGTGACCACGCTGTCGGATGGGAGTCCACACCCAAACTTCATCGCCTGGTTGGAAGGTAACCTCTCGGTGCGTAAGGTTGTAGCGGTGTTCGTCGGCAGTTTGGCGAGCTTGAATACGGCATTGGCCGAGTTGACGGGCCTCCTCGGCGCGTTGAGCGACCAATGCAGCGTCCGTGTTGAACATGCTCAAGTTGTTGGGAAGGAGCATTGCGTCGAGAGTTGTAGTGACCTCTCGACCATGAACTAAGCGAAATGGGGTGAAACCTGTGCTCTCTTAGACTGCTGTATTGTAAGCAAAAGTTACGTAAGGGAGTATATCATCCCAGTTATTGTGATCAACGGCCACATACATTGACAGCATATCTGCAATGGTCTTAATCAACCGTTCAGTGAGTCCATTTGTTTGGGGGTGATAACCCGTGGTTTTCTGATGTTCTGTACCACTAAGCCTCAGCACTTCTTGAAGCATCTCTGCGATGAAAGCTGTAACACGATCAGTAATTATCACAGCTGGCGCTCCGTGACAAAGTACGATGCTGGTGACAAATACTGTGCGATTTCGGCTGCGGTAGCTGTGGGCAGGGCCTTTGTTTCGCTGTAACGCGTTAAATTATCGGTGGCAACCGCAATCCACCAGTTTCCAGACGAAGAGGTGGGAAATGAGCCGAGCAAGTCAATGCCCATTTGATGAAATGGTGTCTTCGGCGTGGCGATAGGCTATAGTAGTCCTGCTGGTCGGACAGGTTGAGTCTTACGGCGTTGGCAGTCGTGGCATGTGCGTACGTACTGCTTGACTGTCTTCGCGAGGCGGGGCCAGTTGTATGAGCGGCGAATTCTTTCCAATGTGCGCGTGTAGCCAAGGTGTCCGAATGATGGTTCGTCGTGACAAGCATGTAAAATATCGTCCACAAGCGAAGTCGGCGCAACCAGTAGGTAAGTAGCCTGGGTATGGTCGAAATTTTTCTTATAGAGGACTTCATCCCTGATGCAGAACGAGGCCAGCGAACGTGCTAAGTTTCGAGGAGGCTGCGTTTTCGGCCTTCGAGGTAGTCAATCAGCGGGCTTAGCTCCATGTCGTCACGTTGTTGTTGAGCCAAGTCGGTTACTGACACAGAGGAAAGGAATGTATCGTCCTCTTCAACGTCCGCGTTCGTACTTCCGATTGGTGCACGTGAGAGACAGTCGGCATCAGTGTGTTTGCGTCCTGACTTGTGAATGACTGTAACGTCAAATTCTTGAAGCCGAAGGCTCCAGCGTGCTAGACAACCGAAAGGGTCTTCGAGGTTGGCGAGCCAGCATAAAGAATAGTGGTCGCTAACTACCCTGAATGGTAGACCGTATAAATAAGGGCGAAACTTTGTTATAGCCCAAACAACGGCTAAGCATTCTTTTTCTGCTGCAGAGTAGTTTTCTCTGCAGATGATAGTGTTCGACTTGCATAGGCAATCACGTGGTCTACGCCATTTTGCCATTGAACCAGTACAGCTCCAAGTCCGACGTTGCTGGCTCTGTGGCAGCGTTATCGTCAAAGTGACCGAGTACAGGTGGGGCTTGGAGATGGTTTCGTAGCGTGTCAAAGGCGTGATGCTGATCATGACCCCAAACAAACGGTACGCCGTCTTTCGTAAGTTCATTTAGCGGTTCAACGATTTTAGAAAAGCTTTTGACGAAGCGTCTGTAATATGCGCAGAGTGCCGCGATGGGCGGAGGTTGCGCTTGTTCATTGTGACAGGAAATGCGGCAACAGCTTTTGTTTTCTCAGGGTCTGGGTGTATACCTGCGTGGCTGACGACGTCACCAAGAAATTTCAGTTCCTCGAATGCAAAGTGGCATTTCTCAGATTTGAGAGAAAGTCCAGCTGTTCAAATCGCCTGAAGAACTCCCTGTAAGCGCTGGACGTGCTGCTCTAACGTGTCCGAGAAGACGACCACATCGTCAGGGCAGACAAGACACGATTGCCCTTTTAGGCCAAAAAGAACCGTGTCCATCATTCTTTGAAAAGTAGCTGGTGCCGAGCATAAGCCGAAAGCAAGGACCTTGAACTCGTAGAGTCCGTCAGGAGTAATGAAGGCGGTCTTTTCGCGGTAGCGCTCATCAACAGATATTTGCCAATAGCCGCTGCATAGATTCATGGAAGAAAAGTAACGAGCATTGCGAATGCGGTCCAGCAAGTCGTCTATTCGTGGTAAAGGATACACGTCTTTCTTCGTGATCTCATTCAACTTCCGGTTGTCGACGCGAAATCGCAGAGTACCATCTTTGTTCTTTACTAACACAACAGGGGACGCCCAGGGACTGGTCGATGGCTGGATGACATCGTCCTTGAGCATCTGCTGGACCTGTTGGCGTATAACATCTTGTTCTTTTGCGAGACTCTGTAAGCATGCTGTCGAATGGGTCTCTCGGTAGGCTCTGATGATACGATGCTTGGCAAGCGGTGTTTGGTTAACTTTCAAAGTCGTATCGAAGCAGCCCCGACATGAGCCGAGTAGCTTTAAGAGACGTTCCCGTTGTGCAGACGGTAGACCCTGGTTTACGTCGAGAGTACTTGCAAATGTCATGGCGGAATCGTCGCACGATGAAAGAGCAGATAATGTTGACGTGCCATGGACGTCGGCAATATCCTAAAGGTATGCGATCGCAGTGTGTTTGGTAAGATGGCGATACTCCTCGCTGAAATTCGTGACTAATAGGTAAGCCTGCTTTCTACTGGGCTGAACAATACCTCGGGCAACGCAGATTTGTTGTTCAAAAAGTAGGGACAAATTTCCTTGTGCAATTACAGCATCGGGGACGTCTTTGTCACATTCAACGTTGATAAAAAGGCTGCTGCGGGGAGGAAAAGTAACAGATTTGGAGGATACACGTAGGGCAGCCTTCGATGAGCGGGCGTTTTCCTGTTCAGGATGAAACGGGTCCTCGAACGACACCTGCAAGTCTCGTAGGCCAATAATTGCTTCGTGTTCACGAAGAAAGTCTAGCCCCAGACTGAGTGGACGGGAGCACACAGGTAATACGAGGAAAAACCCTGTGAACGTCGAAGCGCGGACTAGAACACGGGCTGTGCACATTCCAATTGGCGTGACGAGGTGGCCCCCTGCCGTGCGCAACGGCGGTCCTTGCCAAGGGGTAGTTACCTTCCTCAGTTGGGATGCTAGGCCGCGGCTCATAACCGAATAATCGGCGCCGGTGTCGACGAGGGCAGTGACGACGTGATTATCGACGTATACGGTGATGTCGGCGGAAACAGTCTTATGACTTTCGCAAACGACTGGAAAGTCAGAACAGTCTCCGTCGGGTGTTTGCGTCGAAGGAGGCTCTTTGACAGTTTTTTTGGGACGCGGCTTCACCCCCAGGAGCCGCGGTTTCTATTTTCCCCTGTGGGGACTCGGTGACCTGCATCTGAAAGGAGCATGAGATGACGAAGGAATGCTAGGTGACGTGGGGCGGCGAGGTAATGGTGATCGTGATTGTGGGCGTTGACCAAGGCGAGGAGCTTGCTGGCCCGTAAGGTACGCTTCGATGTCGCGGGGACGCTCACCGTAACGCGGGCACCGAGCATCAGGGTGAAAGCCATGGAGACCAAGTTGGCGGTACTGGCAGTTACGGTAGACGTGGCCCGCTTCGCCACAGTGGTAGCAGAGTGGACGGTTAGTGGACGTACGCCACCCGCTGGCCTTTGTGGCGTTCTGCCGTGATCCAGACGGACGATAAGTTGGTGAACTCGGAAACCTTGAGGTGGGTGGCGGAGTTGAAGAGGTGCCCTGGAATCGATGGCTAGCCTGATCCATTCTCCCCATGGTGGAATCAGGGCCATGTGGTGCAGGAGATCGCAGAGCCGCCGCATAAGTCAGCACAGGGGCCTCAGGCCTTGTTGGCGCGAGCAAGGTGATCACCTGTCGGATCTCATTTCGGATTAAGTCTGCGAGAGCCCTTACGGTTGATTGGGGTCCCGCTGCTTAGAGTTGGCGCAGCTCGTCCCGCACGACGCTTCTTATGAATTCAGAGAGGGCATGCCTCTCGCTGTGCGCCCCGATAAAGCATGCAGCAGGGGTCACGTCGTGGCGTTCATACTGTGACGACCTATACTGGAGAGTACGCTCCATTGTGGTTGCCTCATTTATGAACTCTGCCACAGTCGTCGGTGGATTGCGCACGAATCCGGCGAAGAGCTGCTATTTTACCCCACGCATTAAATGCCGGACCTTATTTTCCTTGGACATTAAAGGCTCAGCGCGCTTGAAGAGTCGAAGCATGTCCACGACAAACATCGAAACTTTCTCGTTGGGTTATTGGTTCCGAGACGAGATAGCCTGCTCCGCTCTCTCTTTCCTTTCAGGGCTGCGGTACGTATCACGAAACTGTCGGCTGAACTCATGCCACGTCGCAAAATAACCCTCGTGATTCTCGTACTACGTTTTGGCAGAGTCTTCTAACGCAAAGTAAACTCTCAGCAAGTTGCGAGCTTCATCCCATTTGTTGATGTTGGCAACTCGATTGAAGTGGTCAAGCCAGTCGTCAACGTCTTCATAAATGTCGCCGTGAAGTGAGCGTGGTGTTTGCGGCACATGAATAACATGCGGGAGAAAAGAATAGGCGTCGTTGGTTTGACTCGCCTGGTTGTTAGTTGAAGTTGCCATCTCGTCTTGAGAGAGGGGACCGTACTCGGGAGATAGTCCTCGCAGGCGGCGACTGCTTCTTGCCGTGGGAGCTGTAGCTGTCTCCAAGTAGCTCGGTGGGTCGGCTGAAAATCTGTAGCCGAGGCGCATTTACGCGGCACCTCCACCAGTGCCGCGAACGTAATAACAGACAGCGACGAACCAACGTCTTGCTTGCCCTCAGACCAGGACGCAAAAACCCTCTTCTTTCTTCACTTCCAAGGGATACCACCTACATTTGATGGCTCATACCCAATACCTGCGACAATATCTACTGGACAGGCGAAATTACCACAGAAGAAAAGCATCGCGCTATCAACGCTGCAGTTTCGCTTTCAATGACTCCGCGGAAACTATCGTCAGATGAAGATGTTAGGATGTTTTACCCGAAATTGCTCTGTCTGAAAGGATATTCTACAGCAACTACGAAGTTTGAGGTTCCATTCCAGCGCAGTGATACGGCAGTGGTGAGAAAAAAGCCCTTAATATGTTACGACAGAAGAAAGTGTGGCTTCAGAACGAGATTCAAAAGATGTTGGATGCGCAAATTATCCGTCCATCCACGTCTACGTTCGCTTAACTCATCACCAATGCACCAAAGAAAGACGGAAGTCGTCAAATTCGCACGAACTACAGACAAATTAATAAGCAGACTGAGCTTTTTCCGTTTCCTATGCCACGTACAGACTCTATCGGAGACGACACGGGTGGCATAGGAAACGGAGACTCTATCGGAGACTCTATCGGAGACGACACGGGTCTTGACGTCTCTGTCTGGACGTCTTTCTGTCTGGACGTCTGCCCTGACGTCTGCCTGTCTGGACGTCTGCCTTTACGTTTGTCGGGACGTCTGTCTTGACGTCTACCTGTCTGGACGTCTGCCCTGACGTCTACCTGTCTGGACGTCTGCCTTGACGTCTGTCGGGACGTCTGTCTTGACATCTGTCGGGACGTGTGTCTGTATGGACGTCTGTCATGACATCTGTCTAGACGTCTGCCTTGACGTCCGCCTTGACGTCTGTCTGTCTAGACGTCTATCTTGGCGTCTGTCTGTCGGTATGTCTGTCTGGACGTCTCTCTGTCTTGACGTCTGTCTGTCTGAACGTCTGTCTGGACGTCTGTCTGGAAGTCTGCCTTGACGTCTGTCTGGACATCTGTCATGACCTCTGTCTGTCTGAACTTCTGTCTGGACGTCTGTCTTGATGTCTGTGTGGACGTCTATCCTGACGTTTGTCTTGACGTCTGTCTGGACCTCTGACCGGACGTCTGTCTTGACGTCTATCTGGACGTCTGCCTTGACGTCTGTCTAAACGTCTGCCTTGACGTCTCTCTGGATGTCTGTCGTGACGTCTGTCTGTCTAGACGTCTGACTGAACGTCTGTCTGGACGTCTGTCTTGATGTCTGTCTGGACGTCTTCCCTGATGTTTGTCTTGACGTCTGTCTGGACCTCTGACCGGACGTCTGTCTTGATGTCTGTCTGGATGTTTGTCTGTCTGGACGTCTGTCTCGGCGTCTGTCTTGACGACTGTCTTGACGTCTGTTGGTCTGGATGTCTGCTTTGACGTCTGTCTTGTTGCCTGTCTGGATGTTCTCTGTACGTCTGCCTTGACGTCTGCCTTCACTTCTGTCTGTCTGGACGTCTGTCTTGACGTCTGTCTGTCTTGACGTCTGTCTGTCTTGATGTCCGTCTGTCTGGACGTCTGTCTTGATGTCTCTCTGGACGTCTGCCTTGACGTCTGTCTTGACGTCTGTCTGGATGTCTGCCTTGACGTCTTTCTGGACGTCTGTCTGTATGGACGTCTGTCATGACGTCTGTCTTGACATCTGTCTGGACGTCTGTCCTGACATTTGTCTTTACGTCTGTCTGGACCTCTGACTGGACGTCTGTCTTGGCGTCTGTCTGGACGTCTGTTTTGACGTCTGTCTTGACGTCTGTTTGTCTGGACGTCTGTCTTGACGTCTGTCTGTCTGGACGTCTGTCTGGACGTCTGCCTTGACGTCTGACTGAACATCTGTCATGATGTTTGTCTGTCTGGACGTCTGTCTGGACGTCTGTGTCGACGTCTGTCCTGACGTTTGTCTTGACGTCTGTCTGGACCTCTGACCGGACGTCTGTCTTGACGTCTGTCTGGATGTCTGTCTGTATGGACGTCTGTCTGGACGTCTGCCTTGACGTCTGCCTTAACGTCTGTCTTGACGTCTGCCTGTCTGGACGTCTGTCCTAACGTCTGTCTGGACGTCTGCCTTGACGTCTGTCTGGACGTCTGTCTTGACGTCTGTCTGTTGGGACATCTGTCTGGACGTCTGTCTGTCTTGACATCTGTCTGTCTGAACGTCTGTCTGTCTTGACGTTTGTCTGTCTGGACGTCTGTCTTGACGTCTGTTGTGATGTTTGCCTTGACGTCTGTCTGGACGTCTGTCTGTATGGACGTCTGTCATGACGTTTGTCTGTCTGGACGTCTGTCTGGACGTCTGTCTGGACGTCTGCCTGGACGTCTGTCCTGACGTTTGTCTTTACGTCTGTCTGGACCTCTGACCGGACGTCTGTCTTGACGTCTGTCTGGACGTTTGTCTGTCTGGACGTCTGTCTGGACGTCTGTCTTGACGTCTGTCTTGACGTCTGTTTGTCTGGACGTATGTCTTGACGTCTGTCTGTCTGGACGTCTGTCTGGACGTCTGTCTGGACGTCTGCCTTGACGTCTGTCTGTACATCTGTCATGACGTCTGTCTGTCTGGACGTCTGTCTGGACCTCTGACCGGACGTCTACCTTGACGTCTACCTTGACGTCTGTCTGGACGTCTGTCTTCAATCTGGACGTCTGTCTGTCTGGACGTCTGTCTTGACGTCTGTCTTGAGGTCTGTTTTTCTTGACGTCTGTCTGGACGTCTGTCTGGAGTCTGTCTTGACGTCTGTCTGTCTGTACGTCTGTCTGTATGGATGTCTGTCTTGACGTCTGTCTGTCTTGACATCTGTCTGGACCTCTGACCAGACGTCTGTCTTGACGTCTGTCTGGACGTTTGTCTTCACATCTGTCTGGATGTCTGCTGTCTGGACGTCTGTCTGGTCGTCTGTCTTGACGTCTGTCTTGAGGTCTGTTTGTTTTGACGTCTGTCTGGACGTGTGTCTGGACGTCTGTCTGAACGTCTATCCTGACGTTTGTCTTGACATCTGTCTGGACCTCTGACCGGACGTCTGTCTTGACGCCTGTCTGGACGTCTGTCTTCACATCTGTCTGGATGTCTGTCTGTCTGGACGTCGTTCTGGGCGTCTGTCTGGGCGTCTGTCTGGGCGCCTGTCTTGACGTCTGTCTCGACATCTGTCAAGACGTCTGTCTGTCTGGACGTCTGTCTGGACGTCTGTCTCGACGTCCGTCTGGCTGTCGGTCCTGACGTTTGTCTTGACGGCTGTCTGGACCTCTGACCGGACGTCTGTCTTGACGGCTGTCTGGATGTCTGCCTTGACGTCTGTCTGGAGGTCTGTCTGTCTGGACGTCTGTCTTGACATCTATCTGGACGTCTGTCTTGACATCTATCTGGACGTCTGTCTTGGCATCTGTCTGGGCGTCTGTCTGTATGGACGTCTATCATGACATCTGTCTGTCTGGACGTCTGTCTTTATGTCTGTCTTGACGTCTGTCTGGACGTCTCTCTTTATGAACGTCTGTCTTGACGTCTGTCTGTCTGGACGTCTGTCTGGACATCTGTCTTGATGTCTGTCTGTCTTGACGTCTGTCTTGATGTCATTCTTGACGTCTGTCTGGACGTCTCTCTGTATGAACGTCTGTCTGTCTGGACGTCTGTCTGGACGTCTGTCTGTATGGACGTCAGTCTTGGCGTCTGTCTTGACATCTTTCTGTCGGGACGTCTGTCTGTATGAACGTCTGTCTGTATGGACGTGTGTCTTGACGTCTGTCATGATGTCTGTCTGTCTAGACGCCTGTCTGGACGTCTGTCTTGACGTCTTCCTTAACTTCTGTCTGGACGTCTGTCTTGACATCTGTCTGTCAGAACGTCTCTCTGGACGTCTGTCTGTCTGGACGTCTGTCTGGACGTCTGTTTGTATGGACGTCTTTCTTGACGTCTGTCATGACGTCTGTCTGCCTGGACGTCTGTCTTGACGTCTGTCCTGACGTCTGTCTGTCTGGATGTCTGTCATGGCGTCAGCCTTGACGTCTGTCTGGACGTCTGTCTGTATGGACGTCTGTCTTGACGTCTGTCTTGATGTCTGTCTTGACGTCTGTCTGGACGTCTCTCTGTATGGACGTCTGCCTGGACGACTGTCTGTACGGATGTCAGTCTTGACGTCTGTCTTGACAGCTGTCTTTCTGGATGTCTGTCTGTATGGACGTCTGTCTGTATGAACGTCTGTCTTGACGTCTGTCATGACGTCTGCCTTGACGTCTGTCTTGACGTCTGTTTGTCTGAACGTGTGTCTTGACTTCTGTCTGGATATCTGTCTGGGCGTCTGTCTGTCATAACGTCTGTCTTGACGTCTGTCTTGACGTCTGTTTGTCTTGACGTCTGTCTGGACCTCTGTCTGTATGGACGTCTGTCTTGACGTACGTTTTGACGTCTGTCCGGACATCTTTCTGGACGTCTGGACATCTGTCTGGACGTCTGTCTTGACGTTTGTCTGTCTGGATGTCTGTCTTGACGTCTTTCTGTCTGGACGTCTGCCCAGACGTCTGCCTGTCTGGACGTCAGCCTTGATGTCTGTCGTGACGTCTGTCTTGACCTCTGTGTTGACGTCTGTCTTGACGTCTGTCTTGATGTCTGTCTGTCTGGACGTCTGTCTGCCTTGACGTCTGTCATAATGTCTGTCTTGATGTCTGTCTGGACGTCTGTCTGTCTGGACGTCTGCCTGGACGTCTGTCTTGACGTCTGTTTGTCTGGACGTCTGTCCTGACGTCTGCCTGGACGTCTGTCTGGACGTTTGTCTGTCATGACGTCTGTCTGGACGTCTGTCTCTATCGACGTCTGTTTTGACATTTGTCTTGACGTCTGTCCGGACATCTGTCTGGACATCTGTCTGTATGGACGTCTGCCTTGACGTCTGCCTTGACGTCAGTCTGTCTGGACGTCTGTCTTGACGTCTGTCTGTCGGGACGTTTGTCTGGACGTCTGTTTCTCTGGACGTCTGTCTGAACGTCTGTCATGACGTCTGTCTTGACATCTGTCTTAATGTCTGTCTGGACGTCTGTCCTGACGTCTGTCTGGACGTCTGCCTTGACGTCTGTCTGGACGTCTGTCTTGACGTCTGTCTGTCTGGATGTCTGCCCTGACGTCTGCCTGTCTGGACGTCTGCCTTGACGTCTGTCGGGACGTCTGTCTTGACGTCTGTGTTGACGTCTGTCTGTCTGGACGTCTGTCATGACGTCTGTATGGACGTCTGTCTTGACGTCTGTCTGGACGTCTGCCTTAATGTCTGCCTTGACGTCTGTCTGTCTGGACATCTGCCTTGACGTCTGTCTGTCTGGACGTCTGCCTGCCTGGACGTCTGTCTTGACGTCTGTCTGGATGTCTGCCTTGACGTCTTTCTGGACGTCTGTCTGTATGGACGTCTGTCATGACGTCTGTCTGTCTGCACGTCTGTCTTGACGTCTGTCTGGACGTCTGTCCTGACGTTTGTCTTTACGTCTGTCTGGACCTCTGACCGGACGTCTGTCTTGACGTCTGTCTGGACGTTTTTCTGTCTGGACATCTGTCTGGACGTCTGTCTTAATGTCTGCCTTGACGTCTGTTTGTCTGGACGTCTGTCTTGACGTCTGTCTGGACGTCTCTCTGTCGGGACTTCTGTCTGAACGTCTGTCTGTCTTGACGTCGGTCTGTCTGGACGTCTCTCTCTGGACGTCTGCCTTGACGTCTGTCTGTCTGGATATCTGTCTGGACGTCTGTGTCGACGTCTGTCCTGACGTTTGTCTTGACGTCTGTCTGGACCTCTGACCGGACGTCTGTCTTGACGTCTGTCTGGATGTCTGTCTGTATGGACGTCTGTCTGGACGTCTGCCTTGACGTCTGCCTTAACGTCTTTCTGGCAGGACGTCTGTCTTGACGTCTGTCTGTTTGGACGTCTGTCCTAACGACTGTCTGGACGTCTGCCTTGACGTCTGTCTGGACGTCGGTCTTGACGTCTGTCTGTCGGGACGTCTGTCTGGACGTCTGTCTGTCTTGACGTCTGTCTGTCTGAACGCCTGTCTGTCTTGACGTCTGTCTGTCTGCACGTCTGTCTGGACGTCTGTCTTGACGTCTGTCGTGAAGTCTGCCTTGAAGTCTGTCTGGAAGTCTGTCTGTATGGACGTCTGTCATGACGTCTGTCTGTCTGGATGTCTGTCTGGACGTCTGTCCTGACGTTTGTCTTGACGTCTGTCTGGACCTCTGACTGGACGTCTGTCTTGACGTCTGTCTGGACGTTAGTCTGTCTGGATGTCTGTCTGGGCGCCTGTCTGGACGTCTGTTTGTCTGGACATCTGTCTTGGTCTGTCTTGACGTCTGTCTGTCTTGTTGTCTGTCTGGATGTCTGTCTGTATGGACGTCTGTCTGGACGTCTGTCTTAACGTCTGTCTGTCTGGACGTCTGTCTGCACGTCTGTCTGTCGGGATGTCTGTCTGGACGTCTGTCTGTCTTGAAGTCTGTCTGTCTTGGCATCGGTCTGGATGTCTGTCTGTCTGGAGATCTGTCTTACCATCTGTCTGGACGTCTGCCTTGACGTCTGTCTGGATGTCTGTCATGTCGTCTGTCTGTCTTGACGTCTGTCTAGACGTCTGTCTTGACGTCTGTCTGGACGTCTGCCCTGACGTTTGTCTTGACGTCTGTCTGGACCTCTGACCGGACACCTGTCTTGACATCTGTCTGGACGTCTGTCTCGGCGTCTGTCTGTCTGGTTGTCTGTCTGTCTAAACGTCTGTCTGGACGTCTGTCTTGACGTCTGTCTGGACACATGTGATGACGCCTGTCTGTCTGGACGTCTGTCTGGATGTCTGTCTTGACGTCTGTCTGTCTTGATGTCTGTCTGTCTGGACGTCTGTCTGGACGTCTCTCTGTCGGGACTTCTGTCTGGACGTCTGTCTGTCTTGACATCTGTCTGTCTGGACGTCTGTCTGGACGTCTGCCTTGAAGTCTGTCTGCCATGACGTCTGTCCTGACCTCTGTCTGTCTAAACACCTGTCTTGACGTCTATCTGGATGTCTGTCTTGAAGTCTGTCTGTCTTGGCGTCTGTCTGGACGTCTGTCATGACGTCTGTCTGGACGTCTGTCTTGACGTCTGTCTGGACGTCTGTCTTGACGTCTGTCTGTCTGGATGTCTGCCCTGACGTCTGCCTGTCTGGACGTCTGTCGGGACGTCTGTGTTGACGTCTGTGTTGACGTCTGTCTGTCTGGACGTCTGTCATGACGTCTGTATGGACGTCTGTCTTGACGTTTGTCTGGATGTCTGCCTTGATGTCTGCCTTGACGTCTGTCTCTCTGGACATATGTCTGGACGTCTGTCTGTCTGGACGTCTGTCCTAACGTCTGTCTGAACGTCCGCCTTGACGTCTGTCTGGACGTCTGTCTTGACGTCTGTCTGTCGGGACGTCTGTCTGGACGTCTCTTGATTTGTAGACGATGGTCATGTCAAACTCTTGAAGTTTTAGGCTCCAGCGCGCCAAACGACCAGATGGATCTTTAAGGTTGGTGAGCCAGCACAAAGAGTGATGGTCACACAAATACGGACGAAATTTATTGACTGCTCACACCACGGCGAGACACTCCTTCTCGGTGGTCGAGTAGTTCTCCTCCGTGCGAGAGAGAGTTCTGCTGGCATGCGCTATTACTCTTTCACAGCCGTCTTGCCACTGCACTAGAACGGCACCTAGACCTACATTGCTGGCGTTAGTGTGAAGTACTGTAGGGGCGTCCTGGTCGACCCTAAGAAGCGTCTCACAGCCTTTTTGTCACGGGGTGCAGGAAATTGCGCTACGGCGTCTATTTTGGCCGGATCAGGTCGAACACCCTCGTGACTGACGACGTGGCCTAGGAAGCTGAGTTCGTTGAAACAAAAATGACATTTTTCTGGTTTTAAAGTCAGGCTGGCGGAGCGTATGGCTTGGAGTACAGTGGATAGACGGCTGAGACGTTCCTCGAGTGATGCTGAGAATACAACATCGTCCAGATAGACCAACCATGTTTGCCACTTCAGGCCCAATAGTATGGGGTCCATGAGACGCTGAAAAGTGGCTGGCGCCGAGCACAACCCAATCAACCCAAAAGGAAGCACCTTAAATTCGTAAAGGCCATCAGGCGTCACAAAGAACGTTTTTTCACGATCTCTCTGGTCGACTTCTATCTGCCAGTAGCCGCTTCGGAGGTGCATTGAAGAGAAATAGCGCGCATGACGCAGCCGATCGAGTGAATCGTCTATGCCAGGCAGTGGATAGACGTCTTTCTTCGTGACTTGGTTCAACTTGCGATAATCAATACAGAAACGCAAGCTGCCGTCTTTTTTCTTGACCAAAACCACGGGGGATGCCCAAGGACTTTTCGAAGGTTGTATGACGTCATCTACGAGCATCTTCTGTACTTGCTTCTGAATCTCCTCGCGTTCTTTCGGAGCCACACGGTAGGGGTTCTGCCGAATCGGTCGCGTGTTGTCTTCGGTAATGATGCGATGCTTGGTCAATGGTGTCCGCTGGACCTTTGACGTACGCGAAAAGCAGTCTTCGAATTGGTGTATAAGCCCAAGCAGACGCTTCCTATCAGAGGGCGGTAGCGTGGAGCAGATGTCCACCGACAAAGTTGTCGAGGCAGGGACTGTCGTGTCATCTGGTTGCAAAGCACAGCAATCCTCTCAACTCTAACAAATCTAAATGCATGTCAATAACCCGGCGATCTATTTCTCCCCCCTGTACCTACAGAATTAACGCCGTTCCCCTCCAGCATGTCTCTTCATATAAGTACCTCGGCGTTTACATTACCAACTATCTATCTTGGCACACGCATGTTACCTACATCTGTAATAACGCTAACCGAACGCTAGGATACTTACGCCGCAACTTTTCTCGCGCTCCACTGTCCCTCAAAGTTCTATTATACCGATCACTAATTCGCCCAAAGCTTGAGTACGCGTCCGCTATATAGGATCCCGTGCAGCAAAATTTAATCAACGCGTTAGAATCTGTTCAGAACCGCTCAGTTCGGTTCATTTGTTCTAATTATTCCCGTACTGCTGGCATATCAGAAATGAAATCTAACCTTGACCTGCCCAATTTAACTGTCCGGAGGAAACTGGCGCGACTGCATTTTTTTCATAAGATATTTTTTCGCAATCCATCAATGAAGCGAGACCTCATTTCACAACCGTCATACCACTCATCGCGCATTGATCACCAGCATAAGGTTGCCATTCCGTTTTGCCGCACCAAATTCTTTTTAGCAGTTTTCTTACCGAAAACAGCCGCCGATTGGAACCACCTTCCCTCTTCCGTTGTAACAATAACAGACCCTTTGTTATTCAAGACTGCAATTTCTGAGCAATGCTTGTAACTATACGCAGTTTCCAATATCTATCTTTGTCTTGTATGTGCTTGAATTCTTATTTATACATTTTTAGTTGAATTATGTTGCCTTTCTGATTTGCGCATCTGACACTTGTTTCTTTATTTTGTTTTTTTTTCTTGTGTGTTATAAATGTTGTACCCAACCCCCTCTGTAATGCCCTACGGGCCCTGAGGGTATTCTAATAAATAAATAAATAAATAAATAAATAAATAAATCCCCGGCTTGGTCTATATCGTCGAAGTAGGAAATTGCGGTACCCTTCTGGATTTGACGGCGCTCGTTGCTGAAGTATGTAAGGAGCACTTTTGCCTGTCCACCAGTAAGCGTCAGGATGCCTCTCGCGATGGAAATGCCTTGCGTGAGCAAAAGAGCGACTATATGCTCCACTATCACATCCTTATAGGAAGGCCACCCACTGGAATCAGACACAAGGCAGCAGGATCTCGGTGGGAGCGTCACATCGTCGGCTATTCGCAAACTGCCGCGTAGTTCGTCGCTGCTGTCGTCGACATACGGATGTGCGCAAAACGTCACCATACGTTGAGGGATGTTAATAACAGCGCCATGATTCTGAAAAAAATCCATGCCCAAAATTAGCTCTTTACAGCAGTCTGGCAACAGGACGAATGTGGCCGCGAAGATAGAATTCCCAATGAGAAGTCGAGCGCTGCATTTACCCGTGGGAATCATTACATGACCACCAGCACTCCTTATGTGTGGCCCTGTCCACGGTGTCTTGACCTTTCTAAGGCGGTCGGCGAGTTCTTGTCGCATGATTGAGAAGTCGGTGCCTGTGTCAACCAGTGCTGTAACGTAATGTCCGTCAATGAAAACGCCAAGATCAGCACGTACATTTTCACCGGCATTAGTATTTGTCGTCGTATTCGTCGTCGTATTCGTCGTGGTTGTCGTCATATCTTCTTGCGATGATAGGGGGAACTTTTCGGTGTCTCGACGATTGGCAACCTTGCCCCCGGAGGTCGCAGCAGTTAGTTTCCACGGCGCTGGCTAGGCGAACGACCTCTGGTGACGTCCGCGTAGCTCTGAGGGAAGTCACGGTGACACGCAGGAGATGGAGATCGCCAGCGACGCGGTGTAGTTGCTCGGCCAGTCGACAGTTGATCGGCATCGTGGGCACGACGGTCTTCAGAGCGGGAAGACGCGGGACGAAAAAAGTTCCCGAAGCCGGAATCGCTATGACGGCAATAGCGAGCAATGTGACCTGGTTCTCCGCAGCGGAAGCAAATAGGTCGACGGTCGGTCATGCGCCACAAGTCAGTTGGGCGAACTGGTGGTCGTCTCATGGAATCCCGTTGCCACCAAGGTACGGCCGCGGGTCGTGGCTGGAAGGGTGTCGCCACAAACGACGGTGGGGGACGACGGACCATATCAGCGTAGCTCGCTGGATGTGGCTCAGGACTTGGCGCCGGTGGTGTAACGGCTTGCCTCAACTCCTGGCGGACGATTTCGGCAACACATGTGACGGGCGGTTGGGTAGGAGGGACGCAGAGGGCCCGAAGTTCCCCACGCAGTATTTTCCTAATCATTTGTCGCAGGGAACTTTCACTCACGGCAGTCTTATGAGCTGCAGCACTTACTGCCGTGTGGTTCGGCAGGCGATCAAAGTGTCGGTATCGTTGTCGCAGTGCGGGCTCAATGACAGTCGCCTCTCTTATGAATTCATCTACGGTTGTAGGTGGATTACATACGAGGCCCACAAACACTGGTTCTTTGACACCCTGCATTAGGTGACGCACATTCTTCGCCTCGGGCATGTCAGGGTCAGCTTGTCGAAACAGACGGATCATACCCTCTGCGTACATGGCGGCTGTTTCGTTGGGTTTTTGTGCGCGAGCCTCAATCAGTTGCTGTGCGCAATCCCGTCGATCCGTGTTCAAAAATGTGGCGAGGAGCTTTCGACAGAAATCTTCCCATGATTGGAAAGTAGCCTCGTGGTTCTTGTACCACGTGCAAGCGCTATCTTCCAGGGCGAAGTGTGCACGGCCAAGTTTGTGCTGTTCGTTCCAGTTGTTAGATACAGTGACCCGTTCGAACTGTTCGATCCAGTCTTGACATCCTCGTACTCTTCCCCATGGAAAACTTCAGGAACGCGAGGATGTTCGAGAATCACCTGGGAGGGAAGAGTGCTCTGCGACGGAAGGGTAGCCGTGAATGTGGTAGGAGCTGCCATGCTTGTTAGAGGCGGAACAGGTACGGACTCCGGACTTAGGCCTAGTAGGCGCCGAATGAATCGGTGCACTGGAGTTGCGACGAGGGTTGGGTCTTTGGACTAGGTGAATGGGTCCGAGCAAGACTGTCCTGCATCCGGTTGTAGGCTCCAGCACCTCCACCAGTGTCACGACGTCAAAACAGAGGTCTTGCCGTAGAGACCAAGACACCAGAAGCAGGTCGCTCTTTTTAATTAGAACGCGCCAGCGAGTTCTTCCTCTTCGTCCATTTTGTAGTCCTTCGTGGCACATGCACAACTGTCATCATCTTTCTTGGGTAAGCACGTGACAATATATATACAAAAACACACAAATACATATATGCATACATACACACTCACATAAATACAGATACACACATACACATGCACACACACATACACACATACATACACACATACACACTAACATACGCCCCGCCGTGGTGGTCTAGTGGCTAAGGCACTCGGCTGCTGACCCGCAGGGCGCGGGTTCGAATCCCGGCTGCGGCGGCTGCATTTCCGATGGAGGCGGAAATGTTGTAGGCCCGTGTGCTCAGATTTGGGTGCACGTTAAAGAACCCCAGGTGGTCTAAATTTCCGGAGCCCTCCACTACGGCGTCTCTCATAATCATAGAGTGGTTTTGGGACGTTAAACCCCACATATCAATCAATCAATCAACACACTAACATATACACACGCATATACACACACTGTCGTGTGTTAGGTTCGTCACATAGCAAGGCGTGTGACGCGAGGAAGATGGAGACAGTGAGGAAAACTAACGGAAGATATATTGGACGAACAAACTATTGCACATACAGTACCATAAGTCGTACACGCACGCAGTTCACACACGAAAGAAAGGAGTAAACAGTCTCACAGTCTGTGCCGTAGCCCGGTGCCTTGAAGGGGGACCCGTTGCGTGCTCGGATGCTGTCGTCGCTTGGGTTCCAGGTCAGCATACCACGGTAAGGGGCATTCCCAGGTCTAGGCGTAGCCACACACTGTCAGCGCCGTCGGCTCGGTGGACGTGGTCAGCAGCTCCGGTCTTTCGAGGGCGCTCGCCGTACCGGAGATGTCCACAGGACCACTCACCGAGAACTCGTGCTTGGCCACGCCGACACGCCGTGCCCCGAGAACGTCAGTGGCTCGAGGACCGGAACCCGGCCTTTCGAACCTCGCGCGTAGTTGCGGGTTCGCCCTAGGCTCCCTTGCGTCGTCTTGCCGGCGTCCGAACGGCTTCGTTCTCCGCGAGAGTCTCCTCTTCTTTTTTCAATGGGCGCGCTGCAATGCCTCTTCATTCTTCTCATCTTCCAGGTGATGTGGCGCTGTCATCTGCTGATGCTCGCATTTTTTAAAGCTACTACATCACACACACATACACACATACATACCTAAGTATACACACATACACACACATAAATACACACATTAATACACATATGCATACATACATACATACATACATACATACATACATACATACATACATACATACATACATACATACATACATTTATACATACATACATACACACATACACACACATGCGCATATACATACACACACATACATATACATATGCACATGCACAAATACATGCATACACACATACGCACATACATACACTCATACATACATACGCAGACACACATACATACACACACATGTGCACACACATACACATACACACATATATACACACCTACACACACATATATACACACATATTCACACACACATAGATACATACATACATACATACACACATACACACATATGCACACGCATACATTCACACACATACAGACATACACACATACATACACTTACATACATACATACACACACATACACATATACATACACACATATATAAACACATACACTCAGACACACACATATATACACACATACACACACATGCACATATACATACATACACATACATACATACATACATACATACATACATACATACAAACAAACAAACAAACATGCATAAACACATACATACAAATACACACATACACATATACATACACACATACATACATACATACATACATACATACACATACATACATACATTTATACATATATACATACACATGCACACACATCCACACACACACACACATATATATATATATGCAGACATACATACATACACACACACATAAACACACACTTACACACACACATACATACATACATACATACACATTCGTACATACATACATGCACACATACACACATACACATACACACCTATAATTACACACACATAAACATATACATACATACACACATACATAAACACATACATTCACACACACATACACATACTTACATACATTAATACATACATACACAAGCATACACACGCATATATATATATATATATATATATATATATATATATATATATATATATATTTATATATATATATATATACACAGACATGCACACAAACATACACACATACATACACACACATACACAAACACACACAAGCATACACACATACACTCATATATATACACACATACATACACACATACACACACATACACACATAATAACAAACACATAAATACGCACATACCTACATACATACATACAAATATACATACATACAAACTTACACATATACATAGAAACACATACACATATACATACATACTGCACACATACATACATACATGTATACATACATACATACATACACACAGACATACATACATACACACACATACACATACACATACACACATACATGCACATACACACATACCTACACAAGCACATACACAGATATACACACACATACATACACAAATACATACATACACACACATACACAAACATACACACATAAATACAATCACACACATACATACACGCACACACACCTATAAACACACATGCACACACACATACACACACACATACATACATATATACATACATACATATTTATACTAATGACTTACCAAGCTATTTATCCTCACAAGTGCGCATTTTCGCTGACGACTGTATAATTTACCAAGCAATAACTAGTACTTGTGATCGCAGAGCAATCCAAAATGACCTCGACCTTATCAGCAATTGGTGTAATAGTTAGCTAATGTCCCTTAATTAAAGTAAATGTAAAGTAATGTCCTTCGCTCGCAAACTGTCAGATTTCTTACTTTATTAAAGGCATTCCCGTATTTATTGTTCACTGTTTTAAAGATTTAGGTGTAACCTTCAAATCTCACCTTTCTTGGACTACCCACATCACCAACATCTTCAGTGATGCCTCACGATCATTAGGCTACATACGCCGCAATCTACGTAAAACGCCCACAAATATACGTAAATTAGCTTACGTACTAATTGTTTGCCCGCAGCTAGAATTCGCTTCTGCAGTTTGGTCCCCTCATTGCAGCTATTAACTAACACGCTGTAATCGATCCAGAATAGAGCCGCTAGATTAATCTCACAAAACTACAATCATAGCGCAAGCATACCACGAATTAAAAAAATTATCACTTTTCCTTTCGAGCAGCCGACGTGATCTAAACCTCCTTTCATTATTTCATAAATACGTACACGAATCGAGGTCATCACCAATCACAATGCAAACATCTACATTCACGTAAAAGGGACCAAATAATCATCGTTGATTCACAAGCATACACGGTAAAACATACATTTTTAACTCACCTGCACTCCCCCGTGTCATCCGCATGTGGAACAGCCTTCCAGATGAAATTGTAGCTGAAGGCAATGAAGGAAAATTCCGCCACCTTCTACTCACTCATTACCAGGATTAACTCGCTCATTACCAGGATTTCATATCGAAATTGGCGCCTACGCGTTTATTCACTACTAGTATCTTGCTTTTTTTCTAACAATAAACTTATTTTGTTTGATGGTTTGAATACTAACATGCCATTCAATTCTGCTGTGTTTTATTCAGTGTTTAATTTTGAATATTGTAAAGTCTTTTCACAGTTTCTGCTTGTTTTTTATCTTGTTTTACTATATTATCTCACGCATATACTCATCTGATGTTTATTGCCGTTGTATTTCTGATAAAGTTATTAATAATATTTTCTCTATCTTATTCCTGTATAATAATTAATAATTAGTTCATGTTATCGTATGTAGGAAAGTTCCACGAATTGGTATATGTATTTCTTTTATGCTCCCCTTACACAATGCCCTGTTGGGTCTGTAACGTATTTTGAATAAATAAATACATACATACATAAATACGTTCGCACACACACAAACACACATACATACATACACACACCCACACACGAACATACATACATACATACACATTCACATACATACATACATTCACATACATACACACACACACATACATACGCGCACAAACACAAATACACACACACATACACACATACATACACATACACACATACATACATACACACATACATACACATACACATACATACATACATACACATATACATACACACACATAAATATGCACATACACACATAAATACATACGTACATACACACACATACACACACATATACACATACATGCGCACATACACACATGCATACATACATACATACATACATACATACATACATGTATACACACATACATACACATTTACACACATGCGCGCACACATACTGATATACACATGCACACACATTTACACACGCACACACATACATACATACATACACATACATACACTCATACATACACATGCACACATACATACACACACGCACACACAAATACATACATAAATACATACATACATACATACACAGATATCTACATACATACATATATACATAAACACATACATACACACACATACACACATACATACACGCACAAACATAAATACACACACATACACACATACACACATACATACATACATACACATACATACGCATACACACATACATACACATACATACATACATACACATAAATATGCACATACATACATACATACATACGTACATACACACATATACATTCACACATACATTCACACAAACACACATATACACATACATGCGCACATACACACACATGCATACACACATACATACATGTATAGACACACCTACATACACATTTACACACACATGCGCGCACACATACATACATACACACACATACATACACACATACACACATACATACACATGCTCACATACATACACACATACACACACATACACACATACATGCACACACCCACTTACATACACACACAATCACGCATACACACATACCCACATACATACATACATACTTACACACATACACAATAACATACACACATACATATATACACATACATACATACATACATACATATATACATACACACATACACACATACATACATATATATATACATACACACATACATACATACACATACATACATATATACATACATACACACATACACAGAATTACACAAATACATAAAAGATACACATACACACATACATACACACATGTGTGTGTATGTGAGTATGTATGTGTGTAAGTGGTGACGTGTACGAGATGTATTCGAACATGTTTCTTTTATCCATGACCTAGGCGGGATGTATTCTGATATAGTTATGCGTCTTTGTTTTTGTTATTTCCATATAGTGTGCGTCTTGAGCATACAGTGTGAAACTTGTTTACACATATGTTCTTTGTACGTGCCAGATATGTAACCTCAACTCCTGTCTTGGCCCTTGCGCTGACAGTATGAATAAATAATAATAATATTATTAACAATAATAATAATAATAATAATAATAATAATAATACCATACATTTACACACTTACATACGCACACATACATACATGCAACATACATACACATATACATACACATACATACACACCCACACATACATACATACATGCATACAAACACACATACATACACACATACATACACACATTCACACATACATACACACATACTCACACATACACATACATACATATATACATACATATACGTATATAATTACACATATATACATATTGTCGCGACGTCAAGAGAGAGGTCGTACTCGAAGACGCTGAGAAAACAGCAGCGGGTCGGTCTCTTTGTTAACCGCGTGAGAGAGAGTTCCTCATCTTTCTCGTTGTTGCGTTCTGCATAAAAGAGTGCAGATGCGCGTATGCGCTATCGCCTTCGTCTTTTTCGCGGGACGCATGTGACATTTGCCTCCCTCCAAAAATGGCATCGTCCCGATGCGCAGCCAAGGCACTCTACTTATAAAAACGCACATATGCACCAGCACGATCAGGACAAACGAGAGTTAGCTGGACAAGTAGGGTTTCATCCGCATGACATGCACGATTTCGGGTGAGCAGTTTCGGCGACTGGAACTGCAATCGCCGTCGGGAATAACTTCGTAGTTGATGTCGTTCAATCGTCGGGTGACTCGATATGGGCCAAAGTATCGTCGTAATAGCTTTTCTGATAGTCCGCGTCGACGTATTGGGATCCAGACCCATACCTTGTCGCCTGGTTTGTAGGTTACCAATTTATGTCGTAGGTCGTACCGTTTCGCATCTTTGTGTTGCTGGTGACAAATACGCACGCGGGCTAGCTGTCGGGCTTCTTCGGCACGCTGACCAAATTCTTCGGCCTCAGCGTGAGTGTCGTCACACTTGCGCGGCAGCATAGCGTCCAACGTTGTAGTGACTTCGCGCCCGTGTATTAAACTAAACGGCGTCATTCCGGTAGTTTCCTGCCGGGCAGTATTATAGGCGAAGGTCACATAAGGCAAGATTTCGTCCCAGTTCTTGTGTTCTGTGTCGACATACATGCAGAGCATGTCTGCGAGGGTCTTATTAAGCCGCTCTGTTAGTCCGTTTGTTTGTGGGTTGTACGCCGTTGTTCTCCGGTGAGCTGTACCACTGAGCCTGAGAACCGACTCCAAAAGTTCTGCCACGAACGCAGTTCCTCTATCCGTGATGAGAACTGTTGGAGCACCATGCCGAAGGACGACGTTTTCTATGAAGAAATGAGCCGTTTCTGCTGCTGTGGCCCTCGGCATGGCTTTAGTTTCTGCGTAGCGAGACAAGTAATCAGTGGCGACAATGATTCATCTGTTCCCTGTGGTAGAAGTTGGGAATGGGCCCAGGAAATCCATTCCGATTTGGGCGAATGGCTTTGCTTGCACTTGAACGGAATGTAATAAGCCTGCCGGCCTGCCGGGTGATGCTTTGCGTCTTTGACAGTCAGCACATGTTTGGACGTGATGTTTCACAGCAGCAGGTAGGTTAGGCCAGTAGTAACTGTTTTGCAGACGGGACAATGTTCGAGTGTAACCGAGATGACCAGAGGTGACTTCATCATGGCAGGCTTCCAGAATTTCTTTTCGCAGTGATGCAGGGACGACGAGCAACTATGGGCTGCCGGTGGGAGAAAAGTTTTTCATGTATAGGACGTCGTTCCTTAAACAAAAAGATGGCACTCCTCTCGCAAAAATTCGCAGCACGTCTTCCCGTCGTCCTTCTAAGAAATCGATAAGCGAAAGCAGGTCAGAGTCACGGCGCTGCTTTTGTGAGATAGTGGCCGCGTTGATGACTCCCAAGAATGCGGCGTCCATAGACTCGTCATTAATAGCGGCAGGCTCAACGGATGACCGCGAGAGACAGTCTGCGTCGGTGTGCTTCTTCCCTGATTTATAAATAATGGTCATATCAAACTCCTGAAGCCGAAGGCTCCAGCGTGCTAAACGGCCGGATGGGTCTTTCAAGTTAGTGAGCCAGCAAAGCGCGTGGTGATCAGTGACGACCTTGAATGAGCGGCCGTACAGATACGGTCGAAATTTGAGAACCGCCCAAACCACGGCGAGGCACTCTTTCTCGGTAGTCGAGTAGTTCTCTTCCGTGCGAGAGAGAGCTCTGCTGGCATAGGCTATCACTTTCTCGGAGTTATCTTGTCATTGTATCAGTACGGCGCCCAGGCCTACATTGCTTGCATCGGTGTGAAGTGCTGTTGGCGCTTCCTGGTCAAAGTGCGCCAGAACCGGAGGTGTTTGGAGGCGTTGGCGTAATTTGTTGAACGCTGTTTGTTCCTTTTCGCTCCAAAGAATGGGGACATTCTCTCGTGTGAGCCGCGTCAGAGGCGCCGCAATAGACGAAACGTTGGCGATGAATTGTCGGTAATAAGCGCAGAGGCCTAAGAAGCGTCTCACTGCTCTTTTGTCATGCGGTGCGGGAAACTTTGCGACAGCGTCGATTTTGCCCGGGTCAGGTCGAACACCTTCATGGCTGACTACGTTGTCTAAGAAGCAAAGTTCGTTGAAACCGAAATGGCACTTCTCTGGCTTTAAAATCAAGCCAGCCGAACGTATAGCTTCTAGAACTGCGAATAATCGACTTAGGTGTTCCTCGAATGTAGCTGAGAAGACGACAACGTCGTCTAGATAAACCAAACATGTCTGCCACTTAAGTCCTGATAGCACAGTGTCCATTAAACGCTGAAAAGTGGCTGGCGCTGAGCATAACCCGAATGGAAGCACTTTAAATTCATAAAGACCGTCGGGCGTCACGAAAGCAGTTTTCTCACGGTCTCTCTTGTCGACCTCTATTTGCGAATAGCCACTTCGCAGGTCCATCGATGAGAAATAGCGTGCATGCCGCAGCCGATCAAGAGAGTCATCTATACGTGGCAGTGGGTAGACGTCTTTCTTCGTTACTTGGTTTAACTTGTGGTAATCTATACAGAAACGCAAGCTGCCGTCTTTCTTTTTAACCAATACCACGGGGAATGCCCAGGGACTCTTGGAAGGCTGTATTACGTCATCTTGGAGCATCTTCTTAACTTGCTTTTGGATCTCCTCACGTTCTTTCGGAGCCACACGGTATGGGTTTTGACGGATCGGTCTCGTATTTTCTTCAATGATGATTCGGTGCCGGGTCAGTGGTGTTTGCTTGACTTTCGACGTGCACGAAAAACAATTTTTGAACTGGTGTATCAGCTCTAGTAGGCGCTGTTTTTCCGAGGCTGACAGGGTTGAGCAAATGTTGACAGACAAAGGTGTCAAGGCTGGGATGGTCGCCTCGTCCGGTTGCAAAGCGAAGCAATCTCTGGCTTGGTCCACGTCGTCGTAGTAGGCAATCGCGGTGCCCTTCTGGATGTGACGACGCTCGTTGCTGAAGTTGGTGATGAGGACTTCTGCCCGCCCATCAATTAGTGCCAGAATGCCTCTCGCTATTGAAACACCTTGCGTAAGCAATAGCGTGTCTATTCGCTCCGCTATCACCTCATTACGGCAGGGGCGTTCACACAACACCGACACAAGGCAGCAAGATCTCGGCAGGAGCGTCACATCATCGGCTACACGTAAACGTTGCAGTTGTTCTTCAGTGGTGGCGTCGACGTAAGGATGGGCGGAAAAGGTGACGATACGTTCTGGGATGTTGATGATAGCACCGTACTCTCGCAGAAAATCCATACCCAAAATCAACTCTTTACAACAGTCCGGTAAAATGACAAAAGTGGCGACGAAGTTCGAATCATCAATTACGAGCCGAGCGGTGCATTTACCGGTTGGCGTCATTAGCTGCCCACCAGCGCTCCTTATGCTCGGCCCACTCCACGGCGTCTTAACCTTCTTAAGGCGGTCGGCGAGCTCTTGTCGCATAATAGAGAAGTCAGCACCAGTGTCAACCAGTGCTATTACGTGGTGTCCGTCTATAATAACGCTGAGGTCGGCACGTACAAATTTATTGGCAGTAGTACTCGTGGTTGTTGTCGTCTTCGTCATCACCGTCGTCACGTCGTCTTTGTGTAGAGGCAAGGGGGTCTTTTTGGCGTCTCGGCAATTGGCAACCTTGCCCCCGGAGGTCGCGGCAGTTAGTTTCTTTGGCACAGGCTTGGGGAGCGGTTTCTGATGGCGTCCGCGTATCTTTGGCGATTCGGAGAATTCTGACCTCGTGCAGGTGAGGGAGACCGCCAGCGACGACTTGGTGAAGACGCTTGGTTGGTCGGTAAACGATCAGCACCATGGTCGCGAAGGTCTTCAGAATAAAAAGAAGCGGGCCGAGAAAAGTTTCCAACCCGGGTTTCTCGATGACGGCAGTAGCGCGAGATGTGGCCTGGTTCGCCGCAGTGGAAACAAAGGGGTCGACGGTCGGCGGTGCGCCACAAGTCGGTCCGACGTACTGGTGGTCGCCGGACAGGTTCACGCTGCCACCACGGCAAGGTAACGGGCCGTGGCTGAAAGGGTGGTTCTTCTGGGGCAGGCGGATGACGGCGGACGGCATCAGCATAGTTCAGTGGACGTGGTTCGGGTGGTGGCGCCGGTGAGGGAAAGGCTTGCCGTAGTTCCTGGCGCACGATTTCTGCAACAGAAGCAACTGGGGGATCGGTAGACGGAAGGCCGAGGGCCCGCAGCTCTTCCCGCAGGATTTGTCGGATCATTTGCCGTAAAGAGTTTTCAGAAACGGCGGCGTTTTGAGCGGCGGCACCAACAGGCGTTTGGTCGGGCAGGCGGTCAAAGTGGCGGTATCGTTGCCGGAGCGCCCGCTCAATGACAGTCGCCTCTTTGATGACTTCATCCACTGTTGTTGGCGGATTTCGTACAAGGCCGGCGAAAAGCGGTTCCTTAACTCCCCGCATCAGATGATGAACTTTCCTTGCCTCGGGCATGTCAGGGTCAGCGCGGCGAAATAGGTGGGCCATCTCCTCAGCGAACATGGCCACGCTTTCGTTGGGCTTTTGCATGCGGGCTTCGATCATCTGCTGTGCGAGATCCCGTCGGTCCGCACTCAGGAACGTCTCGAGAAGCTTTTGGCGGAAATTGTCCCAGGTTTGGAAAGTAGGCTCCCTGTTCTCGTACCATGTGCGAGTGCTATTTTCCATTGCGAAGTAGGCACGGCCAAGTTTTTCTTGCACGCTCCAACGATTCACCACAGCGGTCCGCTCGAACTGGTCGAGCCAGTCCTCGACATCTTCATACGGTTCTCCACGGAAGACTTCGGGAACACGAGAAGTCTCAAAAGTTACCTGGTAAGGGTGAGTCGTCTGGGCCGGGGGAAGATTCGCAGACGCTGAAGGGGCCGCCATGTTGGTAACAGGAGATGCCGTCAAAAGTTCTGGGCTTAGGCCTAATAGTCGCCGGCTGAATCGGTGTACTGGAGTCGCAACAAGACGTTGAGGCTCCGGACTGGGTGTACGGTCCCGAACAACGCTTTCTTGCATCAGGTTGCAGGTCCCAGCACTTCCACCAGTGTCGCGACGTCAAGAGAGAGGTCGTACTCGAAGACGCTGAGAAAACAGCAGCGGGTTGGTCTTTTTGTCGACCGCGTGAGAGAGAGTTCCTCACCTTTCTCGTTGTTGCGTTCTGCATAAAAGCGTGCAGATGCGCGTATGCGCTATCGCCTTCGTCTTTTTTGCGGGACGCATGTGACAATATATACACACACATACACAAATACATACACACAGAAAAATATACATACATACACAGATACATACATACATACACACATACACACATAAATTCATATATATATATATATATATATATACAAACATGCACACACATACACACGCATACATACACACGCAACACACATACGCACAAACATACATACATACACACATACACAAAATACATACACACACATAAATACACACACATACATACATATATACATACATACACACGCATACATACACACTACACACACATACACACACACCCGCACACACACATACATACACACACATATACATACACACATACACGCACATACAGATACACACACACATACACACATACACGCACACGTACACACATGTACACACATACTTATGTAATATTACACAGTACTAGGCTGGGGTGTCAGCCATCTTCTTTTTTTCTAACTTCTTCCTCCTTGTCTCCCTCCAACCCTGCCTAACGTCCACGTACACTCCCCCTCTTTGAATACTCATCGCTCCTGGGGTGATACATGAAAACGTTTCCAATGGTCGCAAACTCCAGCACACCATTATCGTTAGTGTAACCAACCCTTTTGAGAAAGTCATGCTTTAGTGCGATCTTCACCACGTGATAAGGTCCTATGTACACCTGCTTTGTGTCGGGAAGGTCTGTTCTGATAAGCACCAGATCGTGAAGTTGTATCTGAAGTATCCGCGTGTTGAGGCGACGGTCGAAATTTCTCTTCATATTTTCCTAGTATTGCTGGTAGGCTTCCGAAGTTTTCGTTTTTCGCACAATTGCAGGAAGTCTGCAATGCAAAGTTCATGATCAGCAGGAAGCCCTGAAACTTTTCCGAAAGCTGCAAAATATGGGCAACAGCCAATGCTCGCAAAGTGCGACCGATTGTGATGAGCGACAGCTGCCTCCAAGAAGCACTTCCATTCACCCTAAAAACCTGGATACATTGAAATGAACTGCTTCAAATCCCGAATGATTCTTTCAGTCATGCAATTTCCTGCAGACGGTGGCTGAGAAATGCTGGGCCATTGTCTGATATTGATATTGTCGTATTTTTGAACATCTCTCGACTCAAAAGAGCGAATAGACTATTTGCGTCTTGTCTTCCCGGTCGTGCAGCCACTATTCTTGTGCACTGGTCTATTGCCACTAGGAAATACTGCGTTCTTCTTACTCCTGCAGCCTTCTTCTTGAGCTCGGCGAAACCCAGATGAATGACTTCAAATGGTACGCTGGAATGTTGAGGCAAAACCATCTCGTCTGTTTTCTGAACGTACTTCCTTTGTGAACTTGATTTCGATGACAAGACTGAGCATACCGTTAAACGTCCTCTTTCATGTGTTTCCACTAAAAACGCTGACGAATCTTCTGATATATCCTCAAAAACCCATTATATCCGCCTGAGTGTGGGGAGTCATGATAGAGCTCTAAACTTCGTGGCACCATTGTTTTAGGGACTGTGAACATTCCGTTATGAAACTTAAGATCTTCAGTTCCCTCCCACAACAGTGTTTCGTTGACATTTTTATGATCAGGAATTACCGCAAGTTTTGAAAGCGCGTCTGCATGCTTGAGGCGTTCTCCAGGCATGTGGTGGACTATAAACGTAAACTGCTTGAGTTCACTCCCCCACCTAGCAGTTTTTTCTCGAGGCTAAGCGAGGTTAAGGATATACGTAAAGGCTTGGTGTTCCGTAAAGAGCTTTAAGCTCTTGCCATGCAGGTAAGGTCTAAAATAGCGTACATCCATTAAGACTGCCAAGGCTTTCTTTTCTGTAGTCGTGTTGTTCAGTTGAGTTTTCAGAAAGGTGTACCAATAGTATTCGACGACCCTTTGTTTACGACTCTGTGGAGAGTCGGTATCTCTCTGGTAAAGCACTGCGCCTGTGCCATAATAAGAAGCATCGGTGTTCAGTTCAACGGGCAACTTGAAGTCTGGAAAAGTCAGTACCGAATTCGATGAAATGATGGTCACAAGGCTGTGATGAAGAGATTTACACTCTGCTGTTCACTAAAGTGGTACATTCTTCTTAGTCATTTTTGTGAGGCGTTTGGTTTTGGTCGCTGAATCTCTAATGAATGGCCGGAAGTGCCCTGCAAGACCCAGAAATACCCGCAAAGAGTACAAGTCATATGGCTTCTCATTTTTGCGATTCGTTCGACGGATTCCTGTTTTGTTGTTTTGGTTTGGCCGTCAAATACTCTTTACTTTTAAATACTTTACTTTTAAAAAACTGACATCACAAAGTGCTTTGGGTACACTAGCCAGATGGTTTGAGTGCTCTTCCTCATTGCGGGAGTATACTAATATATTGTCTACGTAGACGTTACAAAACTTCCCGATAAACGGTCGCAATGCGTCGTTCATAATTTTCTTGATATAGGAGGGTGCGTTCTTCCATCCAAATGGAAGTCGGTTATACTTATAGATGTCAAAGGGCGTGATGAAGGCAGTATATTTCTTGCACTTTTCAGAAATCGGAACTTGCCAAAATCCTCTACATAAGTCAATGTGCGAGAAAATTCTGCAGCCACCCGTGTCATCTATGATAGAGTCTATACGTAGCATAGGAAACGGAAAATGCTCAGTTTGCTTAGTAATTTGTCTGTAGTTCGTGAAAGTTGAAGACTTCCATCTTTCTTTGCTGCAATGGTAATGGGTGAAGCGAACGTAGACGTGGATGTATGGATAATTTGGGCATCCAACATCTTTTGAATTTTGTCCTGAAGCCACACTTTCTTATGTCGTCACATAATACAGGGCTTATTTCTCACCACCGTCGTATCACTGAGCTGGAAGGAACCTCACACTTCGTAGTTGGTGTAGGATATCTTTTCAGGCAGAGCAATTCCGGGTGAAGCATCCTAACAGCTTCACCTGACAATGGTTTCCGCGGAGTCATTGAAGGCGAAACTGCAGCATTGATAGCGCGGCGCTTTTCTTCTGTGAAAATTTTGCCTGTCCAGTAAATATTAAGACGAAGTGCACTGATGGCTGGACGTGAAAGCAGTAGTTCATACGGAACTGCGTCGAGTACCAGTGCTTGCGCAGTGACAGTGTTGCCGAGACATGATATGGTTATACAAGTCCAGTTATCGTGAACATCTCGTCTTCAATCGCATCCGTGTACTTCTACTGGTCTTCCTTCTTTTACTTTCGCCCTCTTAAGAATATTTGCGTTAATAACCATGACGCTTACTCCGCTGTCAACTAACGCAATCCGTTCCTTTCCATCCTCAAAAACAGATGTGTACAACAGACTTGTATGAGACAAATAAACAGCTTCTCTTGATGTCGTCGGGTGGAAGCCGAGACCTTCTCTATTTAGTTTTTTGTTACGTCATCTAGCTCTTCGCCATGGTCTGAGCATCCTTGGGTGGTCAAAAAGGATACGGGTGTTGCAGTTGGTCTTCACCTTGCAAGCGGGCGTCGTTCCTCAGCTCGTGTGGCTCCGGTATTCCATCAGCACGTGTCATGGGTTGACGCTGGGTTCCTAGGTTCCGAAGGTAGAGGTTGCGGGGACCGTCTTGGGTCTCCGCATTTGTATTTGCTTCTGGAGGTCCGGACTTGAACCATGAATGATAAGCGGAACAACAGACATCTCAGGCGCAGATGAGTCCGCCAGCTGTAGCAAGCGCCTTCTCTCATTAAAATAGCTGAGTGCAGATCCAGACCTTAATTTGAACGTTATTGCTTTGTCCTATACTAACACCTTGTTCTCGCTGAAGGAGCTCAAAAAGCTTGCTTTCCATTCTATATATGGTTTGTTGCTGTGAGCGTTGAGTCGCCATTCGTACCAACAATTTGCTATGCCTGATAGAAATAGTCGCATGTTTTTCACTTTATCTTTGTCGCTGTGCCAGTAGTTTTCATTGCACGCTTACTCGTAAAACATGAGCCAGTACTCGGGACTACTAGACTCTCCGTCAAACATGTCTGGCTTCACGTGTTCGCGACTGGGTCTGCCTAATCTTTCCGTCGCGTTTACAAGCAAGCGCATTAAATCATTTTGCTACCTATTGAGTTCTTGGCGCCGTTCAAGAAACTTATTGATCAGCTCGACGGAACTGTCAGGCAAAGCACCGGTAGCAGGCTTCGCGTCGTTTCTCACTAGAGTCAGCACAAAATTCTTATAATGCTGAATTTTCATGTTGATCCTCACCGTTCTTTTAGCAAGTATATGGTCTGGAGGGAGCTTCATTTTAGTGCTTATATATTAAACAAATGCGTCAGTGCTCACCGCTTCCGAAAGAGCTAGTTCCTCTTCATCTTGGTGAAGATCCAGATGCCACCGCGTCGATTTGCTTCAGTGGTGAAGTCCACTCACATCTTGAATGTCCGCACAGAAAGTATAAGCAGCTGCGCCAATTTGTAAAAATGCACTGTACTAGGCTGGGGTGTCAGCCATCTTTATTCCTAACCACTTCTTCCTCCTCCCCTCCCTCAAACACTGCCTAACGTCCACGTACAACTTACACACACATACACACATACATACACACACATACACACACATAAATACATACAAACACATGAACACACATGTGCACACACACATACATACAAACACACGCACACACACATATACACACATACATACATACATAAATACGTACGTACATACATACATACATACACATACACACATATATACACAAACGCACACACACATAAATACACACACATACATATACACATATATACACACATACATACACACATACACAACATACATACACATACATAGATACACATACATAAATACATACATACACGCTTTCGTATATACACAAATACACACATACATACATACACACATACACACACATACACAAATACATACACATGTGCACACACACGCACATACACACACATACGCACACATACATACACACATACATACATACACACATACACATATTTATTTATTTAGTTAGTTACAGGTACCTCAAAGACCCCAATGAGGGGGGTTTTACATGAGGGGTGTTGAAGCACGAAAATTACACAACTGAACAACAAACACAAAAAAGAGAAAAAAAAAACAAAAAAACAAAGTAAAAGAAAACAAAAACTGTACGAGCGTATCGCGAAAGGGTATCAAGCACGCTCTGTTAATAAAAAGCATACAATGCCAACCATCGAAGCATACCAACGAAGCATAAAAAGCATACAATGCCAACCAGCGAAGCAGGTGGATAATCGCATACATGACACAAAAATAATCAGTACAGAAGTTTTCAACATACATACGCACACATACATACACATACACATATACATACACACATACAATCACACACACATATGCCTACATACATACATACATACACTCACACACACACACACACACACACACACACACACATATATATATATATATATATATATACGCACACATACACAACATACATAAAGACATATACATAAATACACATACATATATATACACACATACATACATACACATACATAGATATATACACGCATACATACATACATACATACATACACACACATTTACACACACATACACATATACACATACACACACATTCACACACGCATAATTTACACACATACATACACACACATATATTCACGCATACAGACATACACACATACCTTCACTTACACATACATACACATATATACACACATACACAACATAAACACACACACAAATACACATACATACATATATATACACGTACATACATACATACACACATACACATACATACATACACGCATACACAAATACATACACACATACACACATGCACATACATACCTACACACATAAAAACATACAAACATACATACACACATACACTCAATCATACACACACATACACACTTACACACACATATACATACACACATACACATACAGACACATACATACATACCTACATACATATGTACATACATACATACATACTTACATACACACATACATACACATACATACATACATACACATATACATACATACATACATACTGAAATACACACATACATACATACATACATGCACACACACATACACACACATACTTACATACACACACACATACATACCTACGTACGCACACATATGCATACATACACACATAATACATACACACATACATACATAAATACATGCATACATACATACATACATACATACATACATACATACCCACATACATACACACACATACACATATACATACACACATACGTGTGACGCTATGATGTTTTGGCGACGTGGCCTGTCTCATAGCCCATTTTTATTGTGTTCTCACTTCTTCCTTCTCGGCTTCTACCAATCATCGCTTCATACGTCACACGATTCTCCCTCCCCCGAAAGAAGGCATGGATTACGAACAAGGAAAAGTACACAAGGAGAGGTTGAGAAGTCACAAATGTCAAAATGCACAATTGGTTTCATGTCCCCGTGGTGTTCCGTAAACTCGCAAAACTTCAGGAAAGAGTGCAGCAGTCTGGTTAACGCAGGAGTTCTGGTGGGCGAGGCTGATGGTTGCGTCCTGAATAACACAAGAATGCTTTGGACGTGGAGATAGCGGAAGTCGCAGCCGGCATTCTTGTGAAGAACAAACTAGGTTCGAATACCTTGCAAAATGGACAGTTCAGATATCGTAGGCATCGAATTCTTCGTCGTGGCACAGGTCGTGCAGGCAGCTTGCGTGCGCGTTGATCGAGGTTGATTGGGCGCTGCCTGTGTTTCTGCCGAGTACAAGGGGTGCTTTTGTGGCTTTTGGAAATTTTTCAACTGCGATCTCACAGATAGTTTGATGGAAGGCACATTCTTGATCTTTGGTGGAAAATGTATCCACCACGATGGGCCTTTTTGCAATGTTCTTCAAGCCTTAAGAGTGCACTCGATGAAGTTTTGTTTCGCCGTTGACAATGAAGTATGCGTTGACGTCGTAATTTCTTCGTTTCGTCAACTTGTTTGTGGTGTGACATTGATCGTGTAGCGCCAGGATTCTTAGCGAGTCCTCCGCAGGCTTCTACAACGCCAACCAATGCAACTGTTTCCGGCGCAAGATAATGTGGCGGGTTTGATGCACTTGAATCTTCTGTATTTATAAACCGTTCATTGTTGGTCGTTGCCTGAAGCGTACTTATGTCAACAGAAGTAACACCTGCGCTTTTGTTTTTATTGTTGACAGTGAGTTTGTATACTGGATACGCGTCGCTTCGATCTTGTGATTGATGAACACTCAACGCTTCTGCAGAACACTTCTCTTCACAGGATGCTGATTGTGAATGCTTCTGTCTCTGTTTAACTGCTGAACTGAATACTTTGAACAAATGAGATTCTTGTGAAAATTCGTTGTCTGGGTTGGTTTCGTGCGGATTTACTAACTCGTCATGCCTAAATGCTACGATCTTGTGAGGTGCTTCATCAGGTTTATCAGTAAAGTTGATTACAGGAGAGGGAACTGCTGAGCTGAATACTTTGAACGAATGATATTTCTGTGAACATTCGTTGTCTGGTTTGGTTTCATGTGGATTTACTAACTCGCCGTGCGTAAATGCCGTCACGCGTGCGAAGCCGAGCGGGCCATGTGTGCGACACGAAGCATCAAGTAATTCGGGTTGTTTAGTAATACCTTAAGTATTATGGTGCCGTAAATACATTGGAAATGCCGATTTATATACCCGTAAAAATCCAACCGGAAGTCCAGTCTTTTGGCAAAATGTTCTACATTCCTATCGGCATACGGTGGCATTTCCTTCTACTGCGACGAGCAAGTCCCTAGTTGGTGTTGTAAAGCGTGAAGTGTATTTGGACGAGTCATACAATGGTACAAAGGTGGAATATTTACTCTGACGTCTTCTTTGGGAAATACGCTTACTGCAGGAAGACTTCGCGTAACTGTGACGGTTGAGTTGAAGAGACTTCAGCTGATGAGGTATGTACAGGTCTTCATCGTATTCTTTGAAACGGGGGATCAATTCTTCTTTGATCTCTTTCCAAGACTCATCGTTCTCGAAGATGTGGGTGAGGTAAAATTTGAATGCCTCACCTGAGATGTAGTCAGTGAAGTTGATGATCATCTCCCGTTCCGACCATGATGCAGCGGTGGCATGGAGCTCGAACAGGTTGAACCAGTCCTGCACGGGTCCATCGTCCGCTGATCCGGTGTACTTACAAGGTCTTTTGATGCTGCTGTCATGAGACTTGGTGGTCTTGGTGGTCCGCATTCGGTCACTGCGTCTCGCTGAGGTCTTCGATGATGATGGCCGGGCGATGAAGTGGTTGCGAGGTCTTCATCCTGTCGACTTGTGTGACGCTATGATGTATTGGCGACGTGGCCTGGCTCATACCCCATGTTTATTCTGTTCTCACTTCTTCCTTCTCGGCTTCTACCAATCATCGCTTCATACGTCACATACATACACGCACATACACCTACATACGCACATGCACACATACACGCATACACACATATGCACATACATACATACATACATACATACAAACAAACATACATACATACAAATACACATAAATACATACACACATACACACAGATATATACGCACATATACACACATACATACATATATACACACATACATACACATATACAAACACACATAAATCAATACACACACGTACACATGCATACACACATACACGCATACACACATACGGACATACATTCATTCATACATATCTACATACATACATACACTTACATACACATTCATGCATACATACATACACACATACATACATACATACATACATACATACATACATACATACATACATACATACATACATACATACACGCATACATTCACACGCATACGCACTTATATGCACACATACACAGACATACATACACATACATACACACACACATAATCACACATACAGACATACACACATACATACACACACATACACATATACATAAACACATACACTCTGACATACACATACTCATACATAAACACATACATACAAATACACATATACACATATACATACGTACGTACATACACACATACACTCACTCATACACCCATACATACATACATACACATATACATCTGAACACATACACATATTCATACACACATACATACGCACACATGCATACACACATACATACATACATACATACATACATACATATATACACATGCACACACACACAAACACACACATACATGCAGACATACATGCACAGACATACATACATACACACCTACACAAATACATACACACACATACACAGACATACATACACACACATACATACACATACACACATACATACACACATACACACACATACATACACACATACACACATACATACATACATTCACATACACACATATATATTGCTACGTGCCATTGCATGGAGCTGAAGAAGACGAATGAGATAGACTGGCACGAGCTAATCTGTGTGGATGGTGCTGCTCGCCTAACCGGCTGTAAATACATTGGTGACTACCCCTCTGAGTCAGTCTCCTTCACGTAACAATATGTACACACAGACATACACACACATACAAAAACACACATACACACACAAACATACATACACACACATACATACACAAATAGACACACAAAAACACACACACACATACATACACATGCACAGACATATATACACACATACACACACATACATATACATACATACACACACATACACATATATATATACACACATACATACACATACAAACATACATACACACGTACAGACACATACACACATACATACACGCATACACACACACATAAACATACACAAGTACACAACATACATACACAAACAAATACATAAATACACGCTACACATACATATATTCATACATACATACACACATACACACATATATACACATATACATACACACATACACACACACATACATACACACATTCATACACATATTCATACATACACACATATATATATACATACATACACACACATACATACATATACATACGCACATGCACACACACATGTGCACGTATATATATATATATATATATATATATATATATATATATATATATATATATATATATATATATATATATATGATGCTACGATGACTGGGTGACGTGGCCTGGCTCATACTCCATGTTTATTCCATTCTGTACTTCTTCCTTCTCTGCCTCTACTACCCATCGCTTGATACGTCACACGATTCCCCCGCCCCCCGAAAGATGTCGCGTCAGACGAACAGAAATGAGAACTGAACATGCACGGCTTAGAACTGAAAACTGTCAAAAAAGGAGGTCATTTCAAGTCTGAGGAAGTTTCCGTTGACACACTATAGATTCACAGGAGAGGACAGCAATCCGGGGTATCAAGTACAGCTCTGGAGGGCGAGGCTGGCTGTTGCGCTCTGGACGACATAAGCATGCTTTGAGCGTGAAATCAGATGGAAACACAGCCGGCATTCTTGCGACGAATGAACGTGGTGTGATGGCCTTGAAGCATTGGCTGGTTGATTTGCGCAGGTGTCGTGCTATTTGTCTTGATTGGAACCCATGCGTCGCCACCCGTTTGCGTGCTTGTTGACCGAGGCTGGTGCGGTGATTTCTGCGTCCTTGCGGAATACAGGGCATGGTTTGGTGCCTTTCTCGACGTTGTATGTCGTGTTGCCTGAGTGTTGATCTCGACTGGAGAAAACTTACTCGACGTCCCTTGGGAAAATATCCTGGATTCGATGCTTTCTTTGTTTCGAGCGAGAAATTTTGAATATGTCGTTGGTTTGGTTGACACGTTTGTAAACGGTTTTCCAAAAACCACGTGTGTTCTTCCGAAGATGATTCCATTCGTTGTCGTCCTTGTTCGTATAGCCCTTTGAATCTCTGTTGTTCTTGGACTTGCTGGCATTGATGATGTTGCTGCGAAAAGACCTGAGGTGACAGCCCTTTTTCACCATGACACTGACTTTCTGGGCAATTGAATGTTGTGTCGAGTGGGCAGGTAGTAGTCTCTAGGCTGTTGTGCTGCATTTCGGGTAATGAAGGTAATGCTTCAAAGTTGATAGATACATCATCAGAAGCTTCTTCTTCGCTGTTCGCTGCGAGTGGTTCTTGCGCCTGAATCTGGATGGTAGGTTCAGGGCTTCTTATGTAGAACTGCGTCGATGATGAGACACTGATGAAGTGGCTGGATGGTCTTCATCCTCTCGACTTGTGTGATGCTACGATGACTGGGTGAGGTGGCCTGGCTCATACTCCATGTTTATTCCATTCTGTACTTCTTCCTTCTCTGCCTCTACTACCCATCGCTTGATACGTCACATATATATACAAAAACACACATACACACAAATACATACATACACACTCACATACATACACATACACACATACATACATACACAAACATACACACACAAATACACAAACATACACATGCACACACACATATACACACATACATAAACACACATACATACCTACACACACATACACACATACACACACATACATACACACATACATACACACATACATACACACATACATACACACATTCATACACATATTCATACATACACACATACATATATACATACATACACACACATACATACATATACGTACGCACATGCACACACACATGTGCACACACACATACACATGCATACATACATACACACATACACACACATACACACACATACACACATACATACTCACACATACATGCATACACACTTACATACAAATTCACTTACATATTATACATACACACATACATACGTACATACATACATACATAATTACACACACATATACACATATACATACACACATATGCACATACATTCATTCATACATACATACACATATACATACACACATATGCACATACATTCATTCATACATACAACATACACACATACATACATACATACACATGCACGCACACATACACATACACACATACATACACACGCACATACACAGATACACACACACATACACACATACATACACACATACATACACACATACACACACAAACATACATACACCCATACATACACACCTACATACAGACTTGCATACATATGCAAACACATATATACACACATACACACACATACATACACACACACACCTACCCACACATATATATATACACATATATATTTACACATAAACACACACATACACATACGCACACATATATACACGCATACATACACACATACATACATAGATACATACATACATACATTCATACATACATACATACACATATACATACACACATACATACACATATACACTCACACATACACATACATACACACATTCATCCATGCATACACACATACATACAAACACACACATACACACACATGCACACACACACACATACACACAAAGATACACACACACACATAAACACACATATATGCGCACAAACATACATAAACATTCACACACATACATACACACACATACACATACATGCACACACTTACACACATACATACACACATACACACATACATACATACATGCATACATACATACATACATACATACATACATACATACATGCACACATACACCCATACATTCACACACAAATACACATACTTACATACACCCACATACATACATACATACATACATACATACATACATACTTACATACATACATACATACATACATACATATATACATACAAACTTACAGATATACACATAAACACATACACATATACATACATATATACATACATAGACACATACATACACACATACATAAATACAGACATAGATACACACATACACACACATACATGCACATACACGCATACATACACACGCACATAAACAGATATACACACATACATACACAAACATACACTCATACACACATACACACACATACATACACACACATACACACACACATACGTACATACATACATACATACATACATACATACATACATACATACATGCATGCATGCATGCATGCATGCATACATACACACATACAGACATACATACATACATACATACATACTTATACTATTGACTTACCAAGTTATTTATCCTCACAAGTGCGCATTTTCGCTGACGACTGTAAAATTTACCGAGCAATAACTAGTACTTGTGATCACATAGTAATCCAAAATGACCTCGACCTCATCAGCAATTGATGTAATAGCTGGCCAATGTCCCTTAATTCAAGCAAATGTAAAGTAATGTCATTCTCTCACAAACTCTCAGATTTCTTACTTTATTAAAGGCAATCCCGTATCTATTGTTGACTCTTTTAAATATTTAGGCATAACCTTCATATCTCACCTTTCTTGGACTACCCACAACACCAACATCTGCAGTGTGACCTCACGATCATTAGGCTACATACGCCGCAGTCTACGTTAGACGCCCACAAATATGCGTGCTTTAGCTTACGTGTCAATATTTCGCCCTCAGCTAGAATTCGCTTCTGCAGTTTGGTCCCCTCATTGCAGCTATTAACTAACACGCTGTAATCGATCCAGAATAGAGCCGCTAGATTAATCTCACAAAACTACAATCATAGCGCAAACTTACTACGAATTAAAAAAATTATCACTTTTCCTTTCGAGCAGCCGACGTGATCTAAACCTCCTTTCATTATTTCATAAATACGTACATGAAACGAGGTCATTATCAATGACAATGCAAACATCTACATTCACGTAAAAGGGACCAAATAATCATCGTTGATTCACAAGCATATACGGTAAAACATACATTTTATTTCACCTGCACTCCCCCGTGTCATCCGCAAGTGGAATAGCCTTCCAGATGAAATAGTAGCTGAACGCAATCGGGCAAAATTCCGGCACCTTCTACTCACCCATTTCCAGGATTAACTGCTCGTTTTATTCATAACAAAATCGGCACCTACGCGATTATTCACTACTAGTATCTTGCTTTTTTCTCTTACATTAAACTTATTTTGTTTGGTGGTTTGAATACTAACATGCCATTGAATTCTGCTGTGTTTTATTCAGTGATGTTGCATTTTGAATATTGTAAAGTCTTTTCACAATTTGTGCTTGTTTTTTTAACTTCTTTTACGTCATTATCTCACGCGTATACTCATCTGATGTTCATTGCCGTTGTAATCCTATTAAAATTAATAATATTTTCTCATTCTTATTCCTGTTAGGACTTGTATATAATTGACAATTAGTTCATGTTATTGTCTGTATTGAAATTGTACGAATTGAAATATGTATTTCATTTATGCTCCTTTTACACAATACCCAATTGGGTCTGTAAGGTATTTTGAATAAAAAATACATACATACATAAATACATACATACGCACACACACACAAACATACACACACGCAAACACATATCTGCATACATACACACTCACATACATACATACACACATACACCCACTTACATACATACATACACACACGTACACACATTAACACATATACACACATAGATACACGCACACGCACAAATACACACACATACACACATACATACACACATACGCACACATATATACACACACCTAAACACATACATACATACATACATACATACGCATACGTACACATACATACATACACATACATACATACATACATACATACATACATACATACATACATAAATACACACACATACATACACACTTGAACACACATGCATGCACACATACATACATACACATGCACACACAATTACACACACCTACATACATACATACATACATACACATATATACACATACACACATACATGCACATACACATACAGACATACACACATACCTACACACATACACACACGCATTCACACACACACATACACACACATACCTACACACATACACACACGCATTCACACACACACATACACATACATACACACACATACATACGCACATACATGCACACATACATACACACACATATATACACACATACATACATACACACAAGCATACTCACATACACACACATACCATACTTTCATCCACATATACATACACACATACATTCACATACACATACTTACACCCACATATACATACACACATACATACACTCATATAGACACATACATGCATACATACATACTTAACACAAATATACACACATACATATACACACACAAAAATACACATACACACATACACACGCATAAATACATACATACGCACACATACATACAAATAGAGACACACATACATACACACATACACACACACCTTAAAACACATATACATGCATACATTCACATACATACACACACATACATACACACATACATTCACACTCACATACGCACATACAGACAAACATACACACATGCACACACATACATACACACGCATACATACACACACTTACATACACATACACATTCACAAATGCACACACATACCCACATACACATACATACACACATGCATACCCACAAATACACATACATACATACATACATACATACATACATACACATATATAGACAGACGTCAAGACAAACAGACGTCAAGACAGACGTCCAGACAGACGTCATGACAGACAGACGTCCAGACAGACATCCAGACAGACGTCAAGACACACGTCCAGACAAACAGACGTCAGGACAGACGTCCAGGCAGACGTCATGACAGACGTCAAGACAGACGTCCATACAGACAGACATCCAGAAAGACAGATGTCAAGACAGACGTCAAGACTGACGTCCATTCAGACAGTCGTCCAGACAGACGTCCAGACAGGCAGACGTCTATACAGAGAGACGTCCAGACAGATGTCAAGACAGACATCAAGACAGACATCAAGACAGACAGACGTCAAGACAGACGTATAGACAGATGTCAAGACAGACGTCCAGACAGACCTCCAGACAGACGTCAAGGCCGACATCCAGACAGCCGTCAAGACAGACGTCCGGTCAGAGGTCCAGACAGCCGTCAAGACAAACGTCAGGACCGACATCCAGGCAGACGTCAAGACAGATATCCAAACAGACGTCCAGACAGACGTCAAGACAGACGTCCAGACAGACGTCAAAACAGACGTCCAGACAAACAGACGTCAAGACAGGTGCCCAGACAGACGTCAAGACAGACGTCCGGTCAGAGGTCCAGACAGACGTCAAGACAAACGTCAGGACAGACGTGCAGACAGATGTCAAGACAGACGTCGAGACAGACAGACATTATGACAGACGTCCATACAGACAGACGTCCAGACATACGTCAAGACAGACATCCAGGCAGACGTCAAGACAGATGTCAAGGCAGACGTCCAGACGGAAAGACATCAAGACAGACAGACGTCCCGACAAATTGACGTCAAGACAGACGTCCAGACAGACAGACGTCAAGGCAGACGTCAAGGCAGACGTCCAGGCAGACGTCCATAAGACAGACGTCCAGACAGACGTCAAGACAGACGTCCATACAGACGTCATGACAGACGTTCAGACAGACAGACGTCAACACAGACGTCAAGACAGACGTCCCGACAGACGTCAAGGCAGACGTCCAGACAGGCAGACGTCAGGGCAGACGTCCAGACAGGCAGACGTCAGGGCAGACGTCCAGACAGGCATACGTCAAGACAGACGTCGAGACAGACAGACGTCATGACAGACGTCCAGACAGACCTCCAGACAGACGTCAGGGCAGACGTCCAGACAGACGTCAGACAGACATCCAGACAGACAGACGTCAAGACAGACGTCCAGACAGACAGACGTTAAGGCACATGTCAAGGCAGACGTCCATACAGACAGACATTCAGACAGGCATCAAGACAGGCGTCTGGTCAGAGGTTCAGACAGCCGTCAAGACAAACGTCAGGACCGACATCCAGACAGACTTCAAGACAGACGTCCAGCCAGACATCCAGACAGACAGATGTCATGACAGATGTCCAGACAGACGTCAAGGCAGACGTCCAGACAGACGTCAAGACAGACATCCAGACAGACGTCCAGACAGACTGACGTCAAGACAGACAGACTTCCAGACAGACATCCCGACAGACAGACGTGCAGACAGACGTCCAGACAGACAGACGTCAAGACAGACAGACTTCAAAACAGACCTCCAGACAGACAGACGTTAAGACAGACGTCCAGACAGATGTCCATAGACAGACAACAAGACAGACAGACGTCAAGACAGACGTCCAGACAGATGTCAAGACAGACGTCCAGACAAACAGACGTCAAGACAGGCGCCCAGACAGATGTCCAGACAGACAAACGTCCAGACAGACGTCAAGACAGACGTCCAGTCAGAGGTCCAGACAGACGACAAGACAAACGTCAGGACAGACGTCCAGACAGACAAACGTCATGACAGACGTCCTGACAGACAGACGTTAAGGCAGACGTCAAGGCAGACGTCCAGACAGACGTCCATACAGACAGACATCCAGACAGACGTCAAGACAGACGTCCGGTCAGAGGTCCAGACAGACGTAAAGACAAACGTCAGGACAGACGTCCAGACAGACGTCAAGACAGACGTCATGACAGACGTCCATACAGACAGACGTCCAGAAAGACGTCAAGGCAGACATCCAGACAGACGTCAAGACAGACGTCCAGACAGGCAGACTTCCAGACAGACAGACGTCAAGACAGATGTCCAGACAGACAGACGTCAAGGCAGACATCAAGGCAGACGTCCAGACAGACGTCAAGACAGACGTCCATACAGACGTCATGACAGACGTCCAGACAGACAGACGTCAACACAGACGTCAAGACAGACGTCCCGACAGACGTCCAGACAGGCAGACGTCAGGGCAGACATCCAGACAGACAGACGTCAAGACAGACGTCCAGAAAGACAGACGTCAAGACAGACGTCCAGACAAACGTCATGACAGACGTCCAGACATACAGACGTCCAGACAGACGCCAATACAGACAGACTTCAAGACAGACGTCCAGATAGACGTCAAGACAGGTGTTTAGACAGACAGATGTCAGGACAGACGTCATGACAGACAGACTTCAAGGCAGACGTCCAGACAGACGTCCAGACAGACAGACGTCCAGACAGAAGTCCCGACAGAGAGACGTCCAGACAGACGTCCAGACAGACATCAAGACAGACAGACGTCAAGACAGACATCCAGACAGACGTCCAGACAGACAGGCGTCATGACAGTTGTCCAGACAGACGTCAAGACAGACGTCCAGACAGACGTTTAGACAGACAGACAACCAGACAGACAGACGCCGAGACAGACGTCCAGACAGACGTCAAGACAGGTGTCCGGTCAGAGGTCCAGACAGACGTCCAGACAAACGTCAGGGCAGACGTCCAGACAGACGTCAAGACAGACAGACGTCATGACAGACATCCAGACAGACGTCAAGGCAGACGTCCAGACAGATGTTAAGACAGATGTCCAGACAGACAGACATCCAGACCGACGCCAAGACAGACAGACTTCAAGACAGACAGACGTCCAGACAGACATCCCGACAGACAGACGTGCAGACAGACGCCGAGACAGACAGACGTTAAGACAGACGTCCAGACAGACGTCCATACAGACAGACATCCACACAGACAACAAGACAGACAGACGTCAAGACAGACGTCCAGACAAACAGACGTCCAGACAGGCGCCCAGACAGACGTCCAGACAGACAAACGTCCAGACAGACGTCAAGACAGACGTCCAGTCAAAGGTACAGACAGACGTCAAGGCAAACGTCAGGACAGACGTCCAGACAGACGTCCAGACAGACAGACGTCATGACAGACGTCCATGCAGACAGACTTCCAGACAGACTTCAAGGCAGACATCACGACAGACGTCAAGACAGACGTCCAGACAGACGTCAAGACAGACGTCAAGTCAGAGGTCCAGGCAGACGTCAAGACAAACGTCAGGACAGACGTCCAGACAGACAGACCTCCAGACAGACAGACGTCATGACAGACGTCCATACAGACAGACGTCCAGACAGACTTCAAGGCAGACATCACGACAGACGTCAAGACAGACGTCCAGACAGACGTCCAGACAGACAGACATCAAGACCGACGTCCAGACAGACGTCAAGGCAGACGTCCAGACAGACGTTAGGACAGACGTCCAAACAGACAGACGTCAAGACAGACGTCCTGACAGAAAGACGTTAAGGCAGACGTCAAGGCAGACGTCCAGACAGACGTCCATACAGACAGACATCCAGACAGACGTCAAGACAGACGTCCGGTCAGAGGTCCAGACAGACGTCAACACAAACGTCAGGACAGACGTCGACACAGACGTCCAGACAGACGTCCAGACAGACCGACGTCAAGACAGACAGGCGTCCAGGCAGAAGTCCCGACAGAGAGACGTCCAGACAGACGTCCAGACAGACCGACGTCAAGACAGACGTCCAGACAAACAGACGTCAAGGCAGACGTCAAGACAGACGTCCAGACAGACGTCCAGACAGACGTAAAGACAAACGTCAGGACAGACGTCCAGACAGACGTCCAGACAGACGTGCAGACAGACCGACATCATGACAGACGTCCATACAGACAGACGTCCAGAAAGACGTCAAGGCAGCCATCCAGACAGACGTCAAGACAGACGTCCAGACAGACAGACGTCAAGACAGATGTCCAGACAGACAGACGTCAAGGCAGACATCAAGGCAGACGTCCAGACAGACGTCAAGACAGACGTCCTTACAGACGTCATGACAGACGTCCAGACAGACAGACGTCAACACAGACGTCAAGACAGACGTCCCGACAGACGTCAAGGCAGACGTCCAGACAGGCAGACGTCAGGGCAGACGTCCAGACAGACAGACGTCAAGACAGACGTCCAGAAAGACAGACGTCAAGACAGATGTCATGACAGACGTCCAGACATACAGACGTCCAGACAGACGCCAAGACAGACAGACTTCAAGACAGACGTCCAGATAGACGTCAAGACAGGTGTTTAGACAGACAGAGGTCAGGACAGACGTCCAGACAGACAGACGTCAGGACAGATGTCCAGACAGACAGACGTCATGACAGACAGACGTCAAGGCAGACGTCCAGACAGACGTCAAGGCAGACGTCCAGACAGACGTCAGGACAGACGTCCAGACAGACATTAAGACAGATGTCACGACAGACGTTATGACAGACGTTCAGACAGACGTCCAGAGAGACAGACGACCAGACAAACGTCCCGACAGACAGACGTCAAGACAGACGTCCAGACAGACTGAGGTCAAGGCAGACGTCAAGGCAGACGTCCATACAGACAGATGTCCAGACAGATGTCGAGACAGACGTCAAGACAAATGTCAAAACAGACGTCGATAGAGACAGACATCCAGACAAACAGACGTCAAGACAGACGTCCAGGCAGACGTCCAGACAGACAGACGTCCATACAGAGAGACGTCCAGACAGACGTCAAGACAGACATTAAGACAGACGTCCAGACAGACAGACATCAAGACAGACGTCATGACAGACGTCCATCAGACGTCATGACAGGCGTCAACACAGAGGTCAAGACAGATGTCACGACAGACGTCAAGGCTGACGTCCAGACAGGCAGACATCAGGGCAGACGTCCAGACAGACAGACGTCAAGACAGACGTCCCGACAGACGTAAAGGCAGACGTCCAGACAGGCAGACGTCTGGGCAGACGTCCAGACAGAAAGACATCAAGACAGACATCCAGACAGACAGACGTCAAGACAGACGTCCAGACAGATGTCCAGACGTCCAGAAAGATGTCCGGACAGACGTCAAAACGTACGTCAGGACAGACGTCCATACAGACAGAGGTCCAGACAGACGTCAAGACAAAGAGACGTCAAGACAGACGTCAAGACAGACGTTATGACAGACAGACGTCCAGACAGACATCCAGACAGAAGTCAAGACACACGTCCAGACAAACAGACGTCAAGACAGACGTCAAGGCAGACGTCATGACAGACGTCAAGACAGACGTCCATACAGACAGACGTCCATACAGACAGACATCCAGAAAGACAGATGTCAAGACAGACGTCAAGACTGACGTCCGTACAGACAGTCGTCCAGACAAACGTCCAGACAGGCAGACGTCCATACAGAGAGACGTCAAGACAGACGTCAAGACAGACATCAAGACAGACGTCAAGACAGACAGATGTCAAGACAGACATCCAGACAGACGTCCAGACAGACAGATGTCAAGACAGACGTCCATACAGACAGACGTCCAGACAGACGTCAAGGCTGACGTCAAGACAGACATCCAGACAGACAGACGTCAAAACAGACATCAAGACAGACGTCCAGGCAGACAGACGTCATGACAGACGTCAAGAAAGACGTCCATACAAACAGACGTCCAGACAGACGTCCAGACAGACAGACGTCCAGAGAGACGTTCTGACAGACAGATGTCAAGACAGACGTCCAGACACAAGTCAAGGAAGACGTCAAGACAGACGTCAAGACAGACGTCCAGACAGGCGTCCAGACAGGCGTCCAGACAGACAGACGTCATGACAGACGTCAAGACACACGTCCATACAGACAGACGTTCATACAGACAGACGTCCCGACAGACAGATGTCAAGACAGACGCCAAGACTGATGTCCATACAGACAGACGTCCAGACAGACGTCCAGACAGACAGACATTCATACAGAGAGATGTCCAGACAGACGTCAAGACAGACATCAAGACAGATGTCAAGACAGACAGACGTCCAGACAGACAGACATCAAGACAGACGTCCAGACAGACGTCCGGACAGACAGACGTCAAGACAGACGTCCATAAAGAGAGACGTCCAGACAGACGTCAAGACAGACATCAAGACAGACGTCCAGACAGACAGACGTCATGATAGACGTCCATACAGACAGACGCCCAGACAGATGTCAAGACAGACGTCCAGACAGACGTCCAGACAGACGTCCAGACAGACAGACGTTCATACAGAGAGACGTCCAGACAGACGTCAAGACAGACATCAAGACAGACGTCAAGGCAGACAGACGTCTAGACAGACAGACATCAAGACAGATGTCCAGACAGACGTCCAGACAGACAGACGTCAAGACAGACGTCCAGAAAGAGAGACGTCCAGACAGACGTCAAGACAGACATCAAGACAGACGTCCAGACAGACAGATGTCATGATAGACGTCCATACAGACAGATGCCCAGACATATGTCAAGACAGACGTCCAGATAGTCGTCAAGACAGACGTCCATACAGACAGATGTCATGACAGACGTCAAGACAGACGTCCATACAGACAGACGTCCAGACAGACGCCAAGACAGACGTCAAGACAGACGCAGGACAGACGTCTAGACAGACAGACGTCAAGGCAGACATCCAGACAGCCGTCAAGACAGACGTCCGGTCAGAGGTCCAGACAGCCATCAACACAAACGTCAGGACAGACGTTCAGACAGGCGTCCAGACACACGTCCAGACAGACGTCAAAACAAACAGACCTCAAGACAGACGTCAAGACAGACGACCAGACCGACATCCAGACAGCAGACATCCAGACAGATGTGAAGACAAACGTCCAGACAGACGTCAAGACGAACAGACGTCAAGACAGACTCCAGACAGACGTCCAGACAGACGTCAAGACAGACTCCAGATAGACGTCAAGGTAGACGTCCAGTCAGAGGTCCAGACAGACGTCAAGACAAACGTCAGGATAGACGTCCAGACAGACGTCAAGAGAGACGTCCAGACAGACGTCCAGACAGACGTCAGGACAGACGTCCAGACAGACATCAAGACAGATGTCAAGACAGACTTCTTGACAGACGTCCAGACAGACGTCTAGACAGACAGACATCCAGACTGACAGACGTCAAGACAGACGTCCCGACAGACGTCAAGGCAGACGTCCAGAGAGACAGATGTCAGGGCAGATGTCCAGACAGACAGACGTCAAGACATACGTCAGGACAGACGTCCAGACAGACGTCAAGACAGACGTCCAGACAGACGGACATCAAGACAGACGTCCAGACAGACGTCAAGACAGACGTCCAGACAGACAGAAGTGAAGGCAGACGTCAAGGCAGACGTACAGACAGGCGTCCATACAGACAGACATCCAGACAGCAGACATCCAGACAGACGTCAAGACAGACGTGCGGTCAGAGGTCCAGACAGACGTCAAGACAAACGTCAGGACAGACGTCCAGACAGACGTCAAGACAGACGTCCAGACAGACGTCATGACAGACGTCCAGACAGACAGACGTCAAGACAGACGTCAAGACAGACGTCCCGACAAACGTAAAGGCAGACGTCCAGACAGGCAGACGTCAGGGCAGACGTCCAGACAGAAAGACGTCAAGACAGACGTCCAGACAGAGACGTCAAGACAGACGTCCGGACAGATGTCCAGACGTCAAGAAAGATGTCCGGACAGACGTCAAAACAAACGTCAAGACAGACGCCCATACAGACAGACGTCAATTCAGACGTCAAGACAAACAGACGTCAAGACAGACGTCCAGACAGACGTCATGACAGACAGATGTCCAGACAGACATCCAGACAGACGTCAAGACACACGTCCAGACAAACAGACGTCAAGACAGATGTCCAGGCAGACGTCATGACAGACGTCAAGACAGACGTCCATACAGACAGACATCCAGAAAGAGAGATGTCAAGACAGACGTCAAGACTGACGTCCGTTCAGACAGTCGGCCAGACAGACGTCCAGACAGGCAGACGTCTATACAGAGAGACGTCCCGACAGACGTCAAGACAGACATCAAGACAGACATCCGGACAGACAGACGTCAAGACAGACGTATAGACAGATGTCAAGACAGACGTCCAGACAGACCGACGTCCATACAGACAGACCTCCAGACAGACATCAAGGCAGACATCCAGACAGCCGTCAAGACAGACGTCCGGTCAGAGGTCCAGACAGCCGTCAAGACAAACGTCAGGACCGACATCCAGACAGATATCCAGACAGACGTCAAGACAGACAGACGTCAAGACAGACGTCCAGACAGACGTCAAGACAGACGTCCAGACAAACAGACGTCAAGACAGACGTCAAGACAGGCGCCCAGACAGACGTCCAGACAGACGTCAAGACAGACGTCCGGTCAGAGGTCCAGACAGACGTCAAGACAAACGTCAGGACAGACGTGCAGACAGACGTCCAGACAGACAGACGTTATGACAGACGTCCATACAGACAGACGTCCAGACAGACGTCAAGACAGACATCCAGACAGACGTCAAGACAGATGTCAAGGCAGACGTCCAGACAGACAGACATCAAGACAGACAGACGTCCCGACAAATAGACGTCAAGACAGACGTCCAGACAGACAGACGTCAAGGCAGACGTCAAGGCAGACGTCCAGGCAGACGTCCTGGCAGACGTCAAGACAGACGTCCATACAGACAGACGTCCAGACAGACGTCAAGACAGACGTCAAGACAGACGTCCATACAGACGTCATGACAGACGTTCAGACAGACAGACGTCAACACAGACGTCAAGACCGACGTCCCGACAGACGTCAAGGCAGACGTCCAGACAGCCAGACGTCATGGCAGACGTCAAAACAGGCAGACGTCAGGGCAGACGTCCAGACAGGCAGACGTCAAGACAGACGTCCAGACAGGCAGACGTCAAGACAGACGTCGAGACAGACAGACGTCATGACAGACATCCAGACAGACCTCCAGACAGACGTCAAGGCAGACAGACGTCAAGACAGACAGACGTCCAGACACACGTCAAGGCAGACGTCAAGGCAGACGTCCAGACAGACGTCAAGACAGATGTCAAAACAGACATCCAGACAGATGTCATGACAGAGGTCCATACAGAAAGACGTCCAGACAGACGTCCAGACAGACAAACGTCATGACAGACGTCCATACAGACAGACGTCCAGACAGACGTCAAGGCAAACATCACGACAGACGTCCAGACAGACGTCAAGGCAGACGTCCAGACAGCCAGACGTCATGGCAGACGTCCAAACAGGCAGACGTCAGGGCAGACGTCCAGACAGGCAGACGTCAAGACAGACGTCCAGACAGGCAGACGTCAAGACAGACGTCGAGACAGACAGACGTCATGACAGACATCCAGACAGACCTCCAGACAGACGTCAAGGCAGACAGACGTCAAGACAGACAGACGTCCAGACACACGTCAAGGCAGACGTCAAGGCAGACGTCCAGACAGACGTCAAGACAGATGTCAAAACAGACATCCAGACAGATGTCATGACAGAGGTCCATACAGAAAGACGTCCAGACAGACGTCCAGACAGACAAACGTCATGACAGACGTCCATACAGACAGACGTCCAGACAGACGTCAAGGCAAACATCACGACAGACGTCCAGACAGACGTCCCGACAGACAGACGTCAAGTCAGACGTCCAGACAGACGTCAAGGCAGACGTCCAGACAGACATTAGGACAGACGTCCAGACAGACAGACGTCAAGGCAGACGTCCAGACAGACGTCCATACAGACAGACATCCAGACAGACGTCAGGACAGACGTCCAGTCAGAGGTCCAGACAGACGTCAGGACAAACGTCAGGACAGACGTCAACACAGACGTCCAGACAGACGTCAAGACAGACGTCTAGACAGACGTCATGACAGACGTCCGGTCAGAGGTCCAGACAGACGTAAAGACAAACGTCAGGACAGACGTCCAGACAGATGTCAAAACAGACGTCATGAGAGACGTCCATACAGACAGACGTCCAGAAAGACGTCAAGGCAGACACCAAGACAGACGTCAAGACAGACGTCCAGACAGGCAGACGTCCAGACAGACAGACGTCAAGACAGATGTCCAGACAGACAGACGTCAATGCAGACGTCAAGGCAGACATCCAGACAGACGTCAAGACAGACGTCAAGGCAGACGTCCAGAGAGACAGACGTCAGGTAAGATGTCCAGACAGACAGACGTCAAGACATACGTCAGGACAGACGTCCAGACGGACGTCAAGACAGACGTCCAGACAGACGGACATCAAGACAGACAGACGTCCAGACAGACAGACGTCAAGACAGACGTCCAGACAGACAGAAGTGAAGGCAGACGTCAAGGCAGACGTACAGACAGGCGTCCATACAGACAGACATCCAGACAGGCATCAAGACAGACGTCCAGACAGACGTCAAGGCAGACATCCAGACAAACAGACGTCAAGACAGACGTCAAGACAGACGCCGAGACAGACGTCCAGACAGACAAACATCCAGACAGACATCAAGACAGACGTCCGGTCAGAGGTCCAGACAGACGTCAAGACAAACATCAGGGCAGACGTCCAGACAGACATCAAGACAGACGTCCAGACAGACGTTCAGTCAGACGTCCAGACAGACAGACGTCACGACAGACGTCCAGAGAGACGTCAAGGCACACGTTTAGACAGACGTCAAGGCAGACGTCCAGATAGACGTCAAGACAGATGTCCAGACAGACGTCCATACAGACAGACATCCAGACAGACGTCAAGACAGACGTCCAGTGAGAGGTCCAGACAGACGTCAAGACAAACATCAGGATAGACGTCCAGACAGACGTCAAGACAGACGTCCAGACAGAAGTCCAGACAGACAGAGGTCATGACAGATGTCCAGACAGACGTCAAGGCAGACTTCCAGACAGACGTCCAGACAGACGTTCAGACAGGCAGACGTCAAGACAGAGAGACGTCCAGACAGACAGACGCCAAGATTGACGTCTAGACAGACAGACGTCAAGGCAGACGTCAAGGCAGACGTCCAGACAGACGTCAAGATAGACGTCCATACAGACACACGTCCCGACAGACGTCAAAACAGACGTCCATACAGACGTCATGACAGACGTTTAGACAGACGTCCCGACAGACGTCAAGGCAGACGTCCAGACAGGTACACATCAGGGCAGGCGTCCAGACAGACAGACGTCAAGACAGACGTCCTGACAGACAGACGTCCAGACAGACATCCAAACAGACGTCAAGACACACGTCCAGACAAACAGACGTCAAGACAGACGTCCAGCCAGACGTCATGACAGACGTCAAGACAGACGTCCATACAGACAGACATCCAGTAAGACAGATGTCAAGACAGACGTGAAGACTGACGTCCGTTCAGACAGTCGTCCAGACAGACATCCAGACAGGCAGACGTCTATACAGAGAGACGTCCAGACAGACGTCAAGACAGACATCAAGACAGACTTCAAGACAGACGTCAAGACAGACGTATAGACAGATGTCAAGACAGACGTCCAGACAGACCGACGTCCATACAGACAGACCTCCAGACAGACGTCAAGGCAGACATCCAGACAGCCGTCAAGACACACGTCCGGTCAGAGGTCCAGACAGATGTCAAGAGAAACGTCAGGACAGACGTCAACGCAGACGTCCAGACAGACGTCCAGACAGACAGACGTCATGACAGATGTCCAGACAGACGTCCAGACAGACAGACGTCAAGACAGAGAGACGTCCAGACAGAAGTCCCGACAGAGAGACGTCCAGACAGACGTCCAGACAGATAGACATCAAGACAGACAGACGTCAAGGCAGACGTCCCAACAGACGTCAAGGCAAACGTCCCAACAGACGTCAAGGCAGACGTCCCAACAGACGTCAAGGCAGACGTCCATACAGACAGACGTCAAGACAGACGTCCAGGTAGACGTCAAGACAGACGTCCAGGTAGACGTCAGGACAGACGTCCATACAGACGTCATGACAGACAATCAGACAGACAGACATCAACACAGACGTCAAGACAGACGTCCCGACAGACATCAAGGCAGACGTCCAGACAGGCAGACGTCAGGGCAGACGTCCAGACAGGCAGACGTCCAGACAGACAGACGTCATGACAGACGTCCCTACAGACAGACCTCCAGACAGACGTCAAGGCAGACATCCAGACAGCCGTCAAGACAGACGTCCGGTCAGAGGTCCAGACAGCCGTCAAGAGAAACGTCAGGACCGACATCCAGACAGACGTCCAGACAGACAGACGTCATGACAGATGTCCAGACAGACATCAAGGCAGACGTCCAGGCAGACGTCCAGACAGACTGACGTCAAGACAGACAGACGTCCAGACAGACAGACGTGAAGACAGACGTCCAGACAGTCGTCCAGACAGACGTCCATTCAGACAGGCATCCAGACAGACAGACGTCATGACAGATGTCCAGACAGACATCAAGGCAGACGTCCAGACAGACGTCCAGACAGACGTCCAGACAGACTGACGTCAAGACAGACAGACGTCCAGACAGACAGACGTTAAGACAGACGTCCAGACAGTCATCGAGACAGACGTCCATACAGACATCCAGACAGACGTCAAGACAGACGTCCAGACAAACAGACGTCAAGACAGACGTCAAGACAGGCGCCCAGGCAGACGTACAGATAGACAAACGTCCGGACAGACGTCAAGACAGACGTCTGGTCAGAGGTCCAGACAGACGTCAAGACAAACGTCAGGACAGACGTGCTGACAGACGTAAAGACAGACGTCCAGACAGACAGACGTCAAGACAGACAGACGTCCAGACAGATGTCAAGACAGACGTCCAGACAAACAGACGTCAAGACAGGCGCCCAGACAGACGTCCAGACAGACGTCAAGACACGTCAGGACAGACGTCCAGACAGACGTCCAGACAGACAAACGTCATGACAGACGTCCATACAGACAGACGTCCAGACAGACGTCAAGGCAAACATCACGACAGACGTCCAGACAGACAAACATCAAGACACACAGACGTCCAGACAGACAGACGTCAAGACAGATGTCCAGACAGACGTTAAGGCAGACGTCCAGACAGACGTTAGGACAGACGTCCAGACAGACAGAAGTCAAGACAGACGTTAAGGCAGACGTCAAGGCAGACGCCCAGACAGACGTCCATACAGACAGACATCCAGACAGACGTCAGGACAGACGTCCGGTCAGAGGTCCAGACAGACGTCAAGACAAACGTCAGGACAGACGTCGACACAGACAAACGTCAAGACAGACAGACGTCCAGACAGACAGAAGTCAAGACAGACAGACGTCCAGACAGACGTCCCGAGAGACAGACGTCAAGACAGACGTCCAGACAGACGTCAAGGCAGACGTCCAGACAGACGTTAGGACAGACGTCCAGACAGACAGACGTCAAGACAGACGTCCGGTCAGAGGTCGACACAGACGTCCAGACAGACGTCCGGACAGACAGACGTCATGACAGATGTCCAGACAGACGTCAAGGTAGACGTCCAGACAGACGTCCAGACAGACAGACGTCAAGACAGACGTCCAGACAAGCAGACGTCAAGACAGACGTCAACACAGACGTTCAGACAGACGTCCAGACAGACGTCAAGACAGACGTTTTGACAGACGTTTTGACAGACGTCCATACAGACAGACGTCCAGAAAGACGTCAAGGCAGACATCCAGACAGACAGACGTCAAGACAGACGTCCGGTCAGAGGTCCAGACAGACGTCAAGAACAACGTCAGGACAGACGTCGACACAGACGTCCAGACAGACGTCCAGACAGACAGACGTCATGACAGATGTCCAGACAGACGTCAAGGTAGACGTCAAGACAGACGTCCAGACAGACAGACGTCAAGACAGACGTCCAGACAAACAGACGTCAAGACAGACGTCAACACAGACGTCCAGACAGACGTCCAGACAGACAAACGTCAGGACAGACGTCCAGACAGACGTCAAGACAGACGTTTTGACAGACGTCCATACAGACAGACGTCCAGAAAGACGTCAAGGCAGACATCCAGACAGACGTCAAGACAGACGTCCAGACAGACAGACGTCAAGACAGATGTCCAGACAGACAGACGTCAAGGCAGACATCAAGGCAGACGTCCAGACAGACGTCAAGACAGACGTCCAGACAGGCAGACGTCACGGCAGACATCCAGACAGACAGACGTCAAAACAGACGTCCAGAAAGACAGACGTCAAGACAGATGTCATGACAGACGTCCAGACATACAGACGTCCAGACAGACGCCAAGACAGACAGACTTCAAGACATACATCCAGATAGACGTCAAGACAGGTGTTTAGACAGACAGAGGTCAGGACAGACGTCCAGACAGACAGACGTCAGGACAGACGTCCAGACAGACAGGTGTCATGACAGACAGACTTCAAGGCAGACGTCCAGACAGACGTCAAGGCAGACGTCCAGACAGACGTCAAGGCAGACGTCCTGACAGACGTCAGGACAGACGTCCAGACAGACATTAAGACAGATGTCAGGACAGACGTCATGACAGACGTTCAGACAGACGTTCAGACAGACGTCCAGGCAGACAGAGGTCCAGACAAACGTCCCGACAGACAGACGTCAAGACAAACGTCCAGACAGACTGACGTCAAGGCAGACGTCCATACAGACAGATGTCCAGACAGATGTCCGGACAGACGTCAAGACGACAAATGTCAAGACAGACGTCGATAGAGACAGACGTCCAGACAGACGTCAAGACAGACGTCCAGACAGACGTCATGACAGACAAACGTCCAGACAGACGTCCAGGCAGACGTCAAGACAGACGTCCAGGCAGACGTCCAGGCAGACAGACGTCCATACAGAGAAACGTCCAGACAGACATCAAGACAGACATCAAGACAGACGTCAAGACAGACGTCCGGTCAGAGGTCCAGACAGACGTCAAGGCAAACGTCAGAGCAGACGTCCAGACAGACGTCAAGACAGACATCCAGACAGACGTCCAAACAGACAGATGTCATGACAGACGTCCAGACAGACGTCAAGGCAGACACTCAGACTGACGTTACGACAGACGTCAAGACAGACGTTAAGGCAGACGTCAAGGCAGACGTCCAGACAGACGTCCATACAGACGGACATCCAGGCAGACGTCAAGACAGACGTCCAGACAGACAGACATCATGACAGATGTCCAGACAGACGTCAAGACAGACGTCAGGACAGACACACGTCCAGACAGACATCGAGACAGACAGACGTCCAGACAGATAGACGTCAAGACAGACGTCCAGACAAACAGGACAGACACCCAGACAGACGTCGAGACAGATGTCCGGTCAGAGGTCCAGACAGACTTCAAGACAAATGTCAGGGCAGACGTCCAGACAGATGTCCAGACAGACGCCAAGGCAGACGTCCAGACAGACAGACGTAAGACAGACTTCCAGACCGACAGACGTTAAGGCAGACATCCAGCCAGACGTCCATACAGACAGACTTCCAGACAGACGTAAAGACAGACGTCCGGTCAGATGTCCAGCCAGACGTCAACACAATTGTCAGGACAGACGTCCAGACAGACGTCAGGACAGACGTCCAGACAGACAGGCGTCATGACAGATGTCCAGACAGACGTCAAGGCAGACGTCCAGACAGACGTCCAGACAGACAGACGTCAAGACAGACAGATGTCCTGATAGACGTCCTGACAGACATGTCCAGACAGACGTCCAGAGAGACAGACATCAAGACAGACGTCCAGACAGACAGACGTCATGACAGACATCCAGACAGACGTCAAGGCAGACGTCCAGACAGACGTTAGGACAGACGTCCAGACCGACAGACGTCAAGACAGACGTCCTGACAGACAGACGTTAAGGCAGACGTCAAGGCAGACGTCCAGACAGACGTCGAGACAGACGTCCAGACAGACGTCCAGACAGACAGACGTCATGACAGAAATCCAGACAGACGTCAAGGCAGACGTCCAGACAAACGTTAGGACAGACGTCCAGACAGACAGACGTCAAGACAGACGTCCTGACAGGCAGACGTTAAGGCAGACGTCAAGGCAGACGTCCAGACAGACCTCCATACAGACAGACATCCAGACAGACGCAAGACAGACGTCCGGTCAGAGTTCCAAACAGACGTCAAGACAAACGTCAGGACAGACGTCAACACAGACGTCCAGACAGACGTCCAGACAGACAGACGTCATGACAGATGTCCAGACAGACGTCAAGGCAGACGTCCAGACAGACGTCTGGACAGACAGACGTCAAGACAGGCAGACGTCCAGAGAGAAGTCCCGACAGAGAGATGTCCAGACAGACGTCCAGACAGGCAGACATCAAGACAGACAAACGTCAAGACAACCATCCAGACAGACGTCCAGACAGACAGGCGTCATGACAGATGTCCAGACAGACGTCAAGACAGACGTCAAGACAGACGTCCAGACAGACGTCCAGACAGACAGACATCCAGACAGACAGACGCCAAGACAGAAGTCCAGACAGACGTCAAGACAGGTGTCCGGTCAGAGGTCCGGACAGACGTCAAGACAAACGTCAGGGCAGACGTCCAGACAGACGTCAAGACAGGCGTCCAGACAGACGTCTAGACAGACAGGCGTCATGACAGACATCCAGACAGACGTCAAGGCAGACGTCCAGACAGACGTTAAGACAGATGTCCAGACAGACAGACATCCAGACAGACGCCAAGACAGACAGACTTCTAGACAGACGTCCACATAGACGTCAAGACAAATGTTTAGACATACAGAGGTCAGGACAGACGTCCAGACAGACAGACGTAATGACAGACGTCCAGGCAGACAGACGTCATGAAAGACAGACGTAAAGGCAGACGTCCAGACAGACGTCCAGACAGACGTCAAGACAGACGTCCAGACAGACGTCAGGACAGACGTCCAGACAGACGTCATGACAGACATCCAGACAGTCAGACGTTCAGACTGACAGACGTCAAGACAGACGTCAAGACAGATGTCCCGGTAGACGTCAAGGCAGACCTCCAGACAGACAGACGTCAGGGCAGACGTCCACACAGACAGACGTCAAGACATACGCAAGGACAGACGTCAAGACAGACGTCCAGACAGACAGACATCAAGACAGACAGACATCCAGACAGTCAAGACAGACAGACGTCAAGACAGACGTCGAGACAAACAGACGTCAAGACAGACGCCGAGACAGATGTCCAGACAGACAAACGTTCAGACAGACGTCAAGACAGACGTCCGGTCAGAGGTCCAGACAGACGTCAAGACAAACGCAAAGGCAGACGTCCAGACAGACGTCCAGACAGACGTCAAGGCAGACGTCCAGACAGACAGACGTCAAGGCAGATGTCAAGGCAGACGTCCATACAGACAGATGTCTGGACAGACGTCAAGACAAACGTCAAGACAGACGTCGATAGAGACAGACGTCTAGACAGACGTCAAGACAGACGTCCAGACAGACGTCATGACAGACAAACGTCCAGACAGACGTCCAGGAAGACGTCAAGACAGACGTCCAGACAAACAGACGTCAAGACAGACGTCCAGACAGACGTCAAGACAGACGTCCGGTCAGAGGTCCAGACAGACGTCAAGACAAACGTCAGAGCAGACGTCCAGACAGATGTCAAGACAGACATCCAGACAGACGTCCAGACAGGCGTTTGGCAGACGCTCAGACAGACGTTACGACAGACGTCCAGACAGACGTCATGACAGACAAACGTCCAGACAGACGTCCAGGAAGACGTCAAGACAGACGTCCAGACAAACAGACGTCAAGACAGACGTCCAGGCAGACGTCCAGACAGACAGACATCCAGACAGATGTCAAGACAGACATCAAGACAGACGTCAAGACAGACAGACGTCCAGACAGACAGACATCAAGACAGACGTCCAGACAGACGTCAAGACAGACGTCCGGTCAGAGGTCCAGACAGACGTCAAGACAAACGTCAGAGCAGACGTCCAGACAGATGTCAAGACAGACATCCAGACAGACGTCCAGACAGACGTTAGGCAGACGCTCAGACAGACGTTACGACAGACGTCCAGACAGACAGACGTCAAGACAGACGTCCAGACAGACAGACGTTAAGGCAGACGTCAAGGCAGACGTCCAGACAGACGTCCATACAGACGGACATCCAGGCAGACGTCAAGACAGACGTCCGGTCAGAGGTCCAGACAGACGTCAAGACAAACGTCAGGACAGACGTCCAGACAGACGTCAAGACAGACGTTCAGACAGACGTCCAGACAGACCGACATCATGACAGATGTCCAGACAGACGTCAAGGCAGACATCCAGACAGACGTCAAGACAGACGTCCAGACAGACGTCCAGACAGACGTCCAGACAGACAGACGTCAAGACAGACAGACGTCAAGACAGACAGACGTCAAGACAGACGTCCAGACAAACATACGTCAAAACAGACGTCAAGACAGACGCCCAGACAGACGTCCGGACAGACGTCAAGACAGATGTCCGGTCAGAGGTCCAGACAGACTTCAAGACAAACGTCAGGGCAGACGTCCAGACAGACGTCCAGACAGACGCCAAAGCAGACGTCCAGACAGAGAGACGTAAGACAGACTTCTAGACAGACAGACATCCAGAAAGACGTAAAGACAGACGTCCGGTCAGAGGTCCAGCCAGACGTCAAGACAATTGTCAGGACAGAAGTCCAGACAGACGTCAAGACAGACGTCCAGACAGACGTCAAGGCAGACATCCAGACAGACATCTAGACAGACAGACGTCAAGACAGACAGACGTCCTGACAGACAGACGTCCAGACAGACGTCCAGCGAGACAGACATCAAGACAGACGTCCAGACAGACAGGCGTCATGACAGATGCCCAGACAGACGTCAAGGCAGACGTCCAGACAGACGTCCAGACAGACAGACGTCAAGACAGACATCCAGACAGACGTCAAGGCAGACGTCCAGACAGACGTTAGGACAGACGTCCAGACAGACAGACGTCAAGACAGACGTCCTGACAGACAGACGTTAAGGCAGACGTCAAGGCAGACGTCCAGGCAGATGTCCATACAGACAGACATCCAGACAGACGTCAAGACAGACGTTCGGTCAGAGGTCCAGACAGATGTCAAGAGAAACGTCAGGACAGACGTCAACACAGACATCCAGACAGACGTCCAGACAGACAGACGTCATGACAGATGTCCAGACAGATGTCAAGGCAGACGTTCAGACAGACAGACATCAAGACAGAGAGACGTCCAGACAAAAGTCCCGACAGAGAGACGTCCAGACAGACGTCCAGACAGATAGACATCAAGACAGACAGACGTCAAGACAGACATCCAGACAGACGTCCAGACAGACAGGCGTCATGACAGACGTCCAGACAGACAGACGTCCAGAGAAACAGACGCCAAGACAGACGTCCAGACAGACGTCAAGACAGGTGTCCGGTCAGAGGTCCAGACAGACGTCAAGACAAACGTCAGGGCAGACGTCCAGACAGACGTCATGACAGACATCCAGACAGACGTCAAGGCAGACGTTCAGCCAGACATTAAGAGAGATGTCCAGACAGACAGACATCCAGACAGACGCCAAGACAGACAGATTACAAGACAGACGTCCACATAGACGTCAAGACAAATGTTTAGACATACAGAGGTCAGGACAGACGTCCAGACAGACAGACGTAATGACAGACGTCCAGGCAGACAGACGTCATGAAAGACAGACGTCAAGGTAGACATCCAGACAGACGTCCAGACAGACGTCAAGACAGACGTCCAGACAGACGTCAGGACAGACGTCAAGACAGACATCAAGACAGATGGCCAGACAGACGTCATGACAGACATCCAGACAGACAGACGTGCAGACTGACAGACGTCAAGACAGACATCAAGACAGATGTCCCGGTAGACGTCAAGGCAGACCTCCAGACAGACAGACGTCAGGGCAGACGTCCACACAGACAGACGTCAAGACATACGCCAGGACAGATGTCAAGACAGACGTCCAGACAGACAGACATCAAGACAGACAAACATCCAGACAGACGTCAAGACAAACGTCAGGGCAGACGTCCAGACAGACGTCGAGGCCGACGTCCAGACAGACAGACGTCAAGACAGACGTCCAGACAGACAGACGTTAAGGCAGACGTCCAGACAGACGTCCATACAGACAGACATCCAGACAGACGTAAAGACAAACGTCATGTCAGAGGTCAAGACATCAAGACAAACATCAGGACAGACGTCCAGACAGATGTCCAGACAGACAGGCATCATGACCGATGTCCAGACAGACGTCCAGACAGACAGACGTCAAGACAGACTGATGTCGAGACAGACGTCCCGACAGACAGACGTCCAGACAGATGTCCAGACAGACAGACTTCAAGACAGACAGACGTCAAGACAGACGTCCAGACAGACAGGCGTCATGACACATGTCCAGACAGACGTCAAGACAGACGTCCAGACAGACGTCAAGACAGACGTCCATACAGACAGACATCCAGACAGACGTCAAGACAGACGTCCGGTCAGAGGTCCAGACAGACGTCAAGACAAACGTCAGGACAGACATCTAGACAGACGTCAAGACAGACGTCCAGACAGACGTCCAGACAGACAGACGTCCAGACAGACAGACGTCAAGGCAGACGTCAAGGCAGACGTTCAGACAGACGTCAAGACAGACGTTCATACAGACAGACGTCAAGACAGACGTCCATACAGACGTCATGACAGACGTCCAGACACTCAGACGTCAACACAGACGTCAAGACAGACGTCCCGACAGACGTCAAGGCAGACATCCAGACAGGCAGACGTCAGGGCAGACATCCAGACAGACAGACGTCAGGACAGACGTCATGACTGACGTCCAGACAGACGGACGTCATGACAGAAGCCAAGACAGACAGATATCCAGACAGACTTCAAGACAGACAGACGTCAAGACAGACGTCCAGACAGACGTCAAGGCAGACGTCGAGACAAACACACGTCAAGACAGAAGTCAATACAGATGACGAGACAGATGTTCAGACAGACAAACGTCCAGACAGACGTCAAGACAGACGTCCGGTCAGAGGTTCAGACAGACGTCAAGACAAACGTCAGGGCAGACGTCCAGACAGACGTCCAGACAGACAGACGTCAAGACAGACGTCCAGACAGACAGACGTTAAGGCAGACGTCCAGACAGACGTCCATACAGACAGACATCCAGACGGACGTAAAGACAGACGTCATGACAGACGCCGAAACAGATGTCTAGACAGCCGTCAAGGCAGACATCCAGACAGACGTCTAGACAGACAGACTTCAAGACAGACAGACGTCCTGACAGACGTCCTGACAGACAGACGTCCAGACAGACGTCCGGAGAGACAGACATCAAGACAGACGTCCAGACAGACAGGCGTCATGACAGATGCCCAGACAGACGTCAAGGCAGACGTCCAGAGAGACGTTAGGACCGACGTCCAGACAGACAGACAGACGTCCTGACAGACAGACGTTAAGGCAGACGTCAAGGCAGACGTCCAGGCAGACGTCCATACAGACAGACATCCAGACAGACGTCAAGACAGACGTCCGGTCAGAGGTCCAGACAGATGTCAAGAGAAACGTCAGGACAGACGTCAACGCAGACGTCCAGACAGACGTCCAGACAGACAGACGTTATGACAGATGTCCAGACAGACGTCCAGACAGACAGACGTCAAGACAGAGAGACGTCCAGACAGAAGTCCCGACAGAGAGACGTCCAGACAGACGTCCAGACAGATAGACATCGAGACAGACAGACGTCAAGACAGACATCCAGACAGACGTCCAGACAGACAGGCGTCATGACAGGCGTCCAGACAGACAGACGTCCAGAGAGACAGACGCCAAGACAGACGTCCAGACAGACGTCAAGACAGGTGTCCGGTCAGAGGTCCAGACAGACGTCAAGACAAACGTCAGGGCAGACGTCCAGACAGACGTCATGACAGACATCCAGACAGACGTTAAGACAGATGTCCAGACAAACAGACATCCAGACAGACGCCAAGACAGACAGACTTCAAGACAGACGTCCACATAGACGTCAAGACAAATGTTGAGACATACAGAGGTCAGGACAGACGTCCAGACAGACAGACGTAATGACAGACGTCCAGGCAGACAGATGTCATGAAAGACACGTCAAGGCAGACATCCAGACAGACGTCCAAACAGACGTCCAGACAGACGTCAAGACAGACGTCCAGACAGACGTCAGGACAGACGTCCAGACTCACATCAAGACAGATGTCCAGACAGACGTCATGACAGACATTCAGACAGACAGACGTCCAGACTGACAGACGTCAAGACAGACGTCAAGACAGATGTCCCGGTAGACGTCAAGGCAGACCTCCAGACAGACAGACGTCAGGGCAGACGTCCACACAGACAGACGTCAAGACATACGCCAGGACAGAAGTCATGACAGACGTCCAGACAGACAGACATCAAGACAGACAGAAATCCAGACAGACGTCAAGACAGACGTCCAGACAGACGTCGAGACAAACAGACGTCAAGACAGACGCCGAGACAGATGTCCAGACAGACAAACGTCCAGACAGACGTCAAGACAGACGTCCAGACAGACAAACGTCCAGACAGACAGACGTTATAGCAGACGTCAAGGCAGACGTCCATATAGACAGACATCCAGACAGACGTAAAGACAGACGTCATGTCAGAGGTCCAGACAGACATCAAGACAAACGTCAGGACAGACGTCCAGACAGACGTCCAGACAGACAGGCATCATGACAGATGTCCAGACAGACGTCAAGACAGACAGATGTCGAGACAGACGTCCCGACAGACAGACGTCAAGACAGACGTCCAGACAGACAGGCGTCATGACACATGTCCAGACAGATGTCAAGACAGACGTCCAGACAGACGTCCAGATAGACAGACGTCCAGACAGACAGACGTCAAGATAGACGTCAAGACAGATGTCCGGTCAGAGGTCCAGACAGATGTCAAGACAAACGTCAGGGCAGACGTCAAGGCAGACGTCCAGACAGACGTTAAGACAGACGTCCAGACAGACAGACGTCAAGACAGACATCCAGACAGACAGACGTTAAGACAGACGTCCAGACAGACGTCCATACAGACAGACATCCAGACAGACGTCAAGACAGACGTCCGGTCAGAGGTCCAGACAGACGTCAAGACAAACGTCAGGACAGACATCTAGACAGACGTCAAGACAGACGTTCATACAGACAGACGTCAAGACAGACGTCCATACAGACGTCATGACAGACGTCCAGACACTCAGACGTCAACTCAGACGTCAAGACAGATGTCCCGACAGACGTCAAGGCAGACGTCCAGACAGGCAGGCATCAGGGCAGACATCCAGACAGACAGACGTCAGGACAGACGTCATGACAGACGTCCAGACAGATGGACGTCCAGACAGAAGCCATGACAGACAGACATCCAGACAGACTTCAAGACAGACAGACGTCAAGACAGACGTCCAGACAGACGTCAAGACAGACGTCGAGACAAACACACGTCAAGACAGACGTCAAGACAGATGCCGAGACAGATGCCGAGACAGATGTTCAGACAGACAAACGTCCAGACAGACGTCAAGACAGACGTCCGGTCAGAGGTCCAGACAGACGTCAAGACAAACGTCAGGGCAGACGTCCAGACAGACGTCAAAGAAGACGTCCAGACAGACAGACGTCAAGACAGGCGTCCAGACTGACAGACGTCAAGACAGATGTCCCAGTAGACGTCAAGGCAGACCTCCAGACAGACAGACGTCAGAGCATATGTCCAGACAGACAGACGTCAAGACATACGTCAGGACAGACGTCAAGACAGACGTCCAGACAGACGTCAAGACAGATGTCGAGACAAACAGACGTCAAGACAGACGTCAAGACAGACGCCGAGACAGATGTCCAGACAGACAAACGTCCAGACAGACGTCAAGACAGACGTGCGGTCAGAGGTCCAAACAGACGTCTAGACAGACGTCCAGGCAGACGTCCAGACAGACAGACGTCAAGACAGACGTTAAGGCAGACGTCCAGACAGACGTCCATACAGACAGACATCCAGGCGGACGTAAAGACAGACGTCCGGTCAGAGGTCCAGACAGACGTCAGGACAATTGTCAGGACAGATGTCCAGACAGACGTCAAGACAGACGTCCAGACAGACAGGCGTCATGACAGATGTCCAGACAGACGTGAAGGCAGACGTCCAGACAGACGTCCAGACAGACAGACGTCAAGACAGACAGACGTCCTGACAGACGTCCCGACAGACAGGCGTCCAGACAGACGCCCAGACAGACAGACATCAAGACAGACAGACGTCACAACAGACATCCAGTCAGACAGGCGTCATGACAGATGTCCAGACAGATGTCAAGGCAGACGTCCAGACAGACGTCAAGACAGACGTCCAGACAGACGTCAAGACAGGCGTCCAGACAGACGTCAAGACAGATGTGCGGTCAGAGCGGTCAGAGGTGACTGATGACCTCGTCGACTCATCGGGTGACAGGAGGGCTGGCTTGCCCGGCGCCGGAGCTGACCGAGGAGCAGCGCTCCCTTTTTAATCCCCATTCACCAAGCCGACCTGCAGACTGCCTATGCTCGTCATGCATTGTACGTGCTAGCCGGAGGGCGAGACGTCATGTCGCCAAGACGCCGCTAACCATTCGAGAGAGGCCAACTGAGACAGCCCCTTCCTGGAGGAGACCAACGGCCACCGCAAATTACCCCGCTAATTGAGCGAACAAAATCGGCGGACCCTTTGAAGTATGCTGCCAGGATCGTGGAAACTCTCAAGTGGCGGCACACACACGACTCGGAAGAGCACTGCTGGCGCCACCACCGTGCAGTGTTCACGTGGACCTTGCATGCTCGCCTCCCTCACCTGTGTGTGCGTGATTGGTGTTCGACTCTGAGAGGAGGAGCCCGACAGGGCATAAAACGAAGCAGCAGAGTGCTGGACGGCGCTCTCTGAACCTGGCTCTGAACTATGTAACGTTCAACCACCACGCTCGTGGTTTGTTAAACCACTATCCCTTCTTTTCTGTAAATATGTGTAAATAATGTCATAAACCCATGTTATGTTTTCCCGTATCCTCCTGCGTTCCTCCTTCCGACCCGTAACAACTGATGGCAGCGGTGGGATGCCATCTTCAGCGACCATTCCTTCCTTCCAAATCTTACAACTGGTGGCAGCGGTGGGATGTCATCCTCCAGCGACCGTTCCTTCTTCCTTCCCATCTCTTACACTGTATGGACGTCTGTCTGGACGTCCGCCTTGACGTCTGCCTTAACGTTTGTCTGTCAGGACGCCTGTCTTGACGTCTGTCCTAACGTCTGTCTGGACGTCTGCCTTGACGTCTGTCTGGACGTCTGTCTGGACGTCTGTCTGTCTGGACGTCTGTCTGTCTAGACGTGTGTCTGGACATCTGTCATGACGCCTGTCTGTCTGGACGTCTGTCTTGACGTCTGTCTGGACGTCTGTCCTGACAATTGTCTTGACGTCTGGCTGGACGTCTGCCCTGACGTTTGTCTTGAAGTGTGTCTGGACCTCTGACCGGACATCTGCCTTGACGTCTGTCTGGACGTCTGTCTGGGCGTCTGTCTTGACGTCTGTTTTGACGTCTGTTTGTCTGGATGTCTGTCTGGACGTCTGTCTGTCTTGACGTCTGTCTGTCTGGACGTCTGTCTGGACATTTGTCATGATGCCTGTCTGTCTGGACGTCTGTCTGGACGTCTGTCTTGACGTCTGTCTAAACGTCTGTCCTGACGTTTGTCTTGACGTCTGTCTGAACCTCTGACCGGACGTCTGTCTTGACGTCTGTCTGGATGTCCGTCTGTATGGACGTCTGTCTGGACGTCTGCCTTGATGTCTGTCTGGACGTCTGCCTTAACGTCTGTCTGTCTTGATGTCTGTCTGTCTGGACGTCTGTCTTGACGTCTGTCTGTCTGGACGTCTGTCGTAACGTCTGTCTGAGCGTCTGCCTTGATGTCTGTCTGGACGTCTGCCTTAACGTCTGTCTGTCTTGATGTCTGTCTGTCTGGACGTCTGTCTTGACGTCTGTCCTGACGTATGTCTTGACGTCTGTCTGTCTGGACGTCTGTCTTGACGTCTGCCTTGACGTCTGTCTGGATGTCTGTCATGACGACTGTCTGGACGTCTGTTTTGACGTCTATCTGGACGTCTGCCGTGACGTTTGTCTTGACGTCTGTCTGGACCTCTGACCGCACATCTGTCTTGACGTCTGTCTGGACGTCTGTCTTGACGTCTGTCTGGACGTCTGCCTTGACATCTGTCTGGACATCTGTCATGACGCCTGTCTGACTGGATGTCTGTTGTGACGTCTGTCTGTCTTGATGTCTGTCTGTCTGGGCGTCTGTCTGGACGCCTGTCTGTCGGGACGTCTGTCAGGACGTCTGTCTGTCTTGACGTCTGTCTGTCTGGACGTCTGTCTGGACGTCTGCCTTCACGTCTGTCTGGACATCTGTCATGACGCCTGTCTGTCTGGACGTCTGTCTGGACGTCTGTCTGGACATCTGTCCTGACAATTGTCTTGACGTCTGTCTGGACCTCTGACCGGACGTCTGTCTTTACGTCCGCCTGGATGTCTGTCTGTATGGACGTCTGTCTGGACGTCTGCCTTAACGTTTGTCTTGACGTCTGTCTGTCTGGACGTCTGCCTGGACGTCTGTCTAGACGTCTGTCTGGACCTCTGACCGCACGTCTGTCTTGACGTCTGTCTGGACGTTTGTCTGTCTGGACATCTGTCTCGGCGTCTGTCTTGACGTCTGTCTTGACGTCTGTTTGTCTCGACATCTGTCTTGACGTCTGTCTGGACGTCTGTCTTGACGTCTGTCCTGACGTATGTCTTGACGTCTGTCTGTCTGGACATATGCTCTGACGTCTGTCTGTCTGGAGGTCTGCCTTGACGTCTACTGGGACATCTGTCTTGACGTCTGTCAGTCTGGACGCCTGTCCTGACGTCTGTCTGTCTGGACGTCTTCTTTGACGTCTGTCTGGACGTCTGCCCTGACGTTTGTCTTGACGTCTGTCTGGACCTCTGACCGGACGTCTGTCTTGACGTCTGTCTGGACGTTTGTCTGTCTGAACATCTGTCTCGGCATCTGTCTCGGCATCTGTCTTGACGTCTGTCTTGACGTGTGTTTGTCTCGACGTCTGTCTTGACGTCTGTCTGGACGTCTGTCTTGACGTCTGTCTGTCTTGAAGTCTGTCTGGATGTCTGTCTGTCATGGCTTCTGTCTGGACGTCTGTCATGACGTCTGTCCTGACGTCTGTCTGTCTGGATGTCTGCCCTGATGCCTGCCTGTCTGGACGTCTGCCTTGACGTCTGTCGGGACATCTGTCTTGACGTCTGAGTTGACGTCTGAGTGTCTGGACGTCTGTCATGACGTCTGTATGGACGTCTGTCTTGGACCTCTGACATGACGTCTGTCTTTACGTCTGTCTGGATGTCTGTCTATATGGACGTCTGCCTTGACGTCTGCATTAACGTCTGTCTGTCTGGACGTTTGTCTGTCTGGACGTCTGTCTTGACGTCTGTCTGGACGTTTGTCTGTCTGGACATCTGTCTCGGCGTCTGTCTTTACGTCTGTTTTCTCGACGTCTGTCTGGACGTCTGTCTTGACGTCTGTCTGGATGTCTGTCTGTCTTGATGTCTGTCTGTCTGGACGTCTGTCTTGACTTCTGTCCTGGCGTATGTCTTGACGTCTGTCTGTGTGGACGTCTGCCCTGACGTCTGTCTGTCTGGAGGTCTGCCTTGACGTCTACCGGGACATCTGTCTTGACGTCTGTCTTGACGTCTGTCAGTCTGGACGTCTGTCTGTCTGGATGTCTGTCATGACGTCTGTCTGGACATCTGTCTTGATGTGTGTCTGGACGTCTGTCCTGACGTCTGTCTGGACGTCTGTCTTGACGTCTGTCTGGACGTCTGTCTGGATGTCTGCCTTGACGTGTCTTTCATGACATCTGTCTGCCTGGACGTCTGTCATTACGTCTGTCTGTCTGGACGTCTGTCCTGACCTCTGTATGTCTCAACATTTGTCTTGACGTCTATGTGGACGTCTGTCTTGAAGTCTGTCTGTCTTGGCGTCTGTCTGGATGTCTGTCTGTCTGGACATCTGTCTTAACGTCTGTCTGGATGTCTGTCATGACGTCTGTCTGGACGTCTGCCCTGACGTTTGTCTTGACGTCTGTCTGGACCTCTGACCGGACACCTGTCTTGACGTCTGTCTGGATGTCTGTCTTGGCGTCTTTCTCTTTGGACGTCTGTCTGTCTGGACGTCTGTCTGGACGTCTGTCATGACGCCTGTCTGTCTGGACGTCTGTCTGGATGTCTGTCTTGACGTCTGTCTGTCTTGATGTCTATCTGTCTGGACGTCTGTCTGGACGTCTCTCTGTCGGGACTTCTGTCTGGACGTCTCTCTGGCTTGACGTCTGTCTGTCTGGACGTCTGTCTGGACATCTGTCATGACGTCTGTCTGTCTGGACGTCTGTGTTGACGTCTGCCCTGACGTTTCTCTTGACATCTGTCTGGACCTCTGACCAGACGTCTGTCTTGACGTCTGTCTGGATGTCTGTCTGTATGGACGTCTGTCTGGACGTCTGCCTTGACGTCTGCCTTAACGTCTGTCTGTCAGGACGTCTGTCTTGACGTCTGTCTGTCTGGACGTCTGTCCTAACGTCTGTCTGGACGTCTGCCTTGACGTCTGTCTGGACGTCTGCCCTGACGTTTGTCTTGACGTCTGTCTGGACGTTGGTCTGTCTGGACGTCTGTCTTGACGTCTGTCTGGACGTTTGTCTGTCTGGACATCTGTCTCGGTGTCTGTCTTGACGTCTGTTTGTCTCGACGTCTGTCTTGACGTCTGTCTGGACGTCTGTCTTGACGTCTGTCTGGATGTCTGTCTGTCTTGATGTCTGTCTGTCTGGACGTCTGTCCTGACGTCTGTCTTGACGTCTGTCTGGACGTCTGTCTGTATGTCTGCCTTGACGTCTGTCTTTCATGACGTCTGTCTTCCTGGACGTCTGTCATTACGTCTGTCTGTCTGGACGTCTGTCCTGACCTCTGTATGTGTAAACGTTTGTCTTGACGTCTATGTGGACGTCTGTCTTGAAGTCTGTCTGTCTTGGCGTCTGTCTTGATGTCTGTCTCTCTGGACATCTGTCTTAACGTCTGTCTGGACGTCTGCCTTGACGTCTGTCTGGATGTCTGTCATGACGTCTGTCTGGACGTCTGCCCTGACGTTTGTCTTGACGTCTGTCTGGACCTCTGACCGGACACCTGTCTTGACGTCTGTCTGGATGTCTGTCTTGGCGTCTTTCTCTTTGGACGTCTGTCTGGACGTCTGTCATGACGCCTGTCTGTCTGGATGTCTGTCTTGACGTCTGTCTGTCTTGATGTCTATCTGTCTGGACGTCTGTCTGGACGTCTCTCTGTCGGGACTTCTGTCTGGACGTCTCTCTGGCTTGACGTCTGTCTGTCTGGACGTCTGCTTGACGTCTGTCTGGACATCTGTCATGACGCCTGTCTGTCTGGACGTCTGTCTGGACGTCTGTGTTGACGTCTGTCCTGACGTTTCTATTGACATTTGTCTGGACCTCTGACCAGACGTCTGTCTTGACGTCTGTCTGGACGTCTGTCATGACGCCTGTCTGTCTGGACGTCTGCCTTGACGTCTGCCTTAACGTCTGTCTGTCAGGACGTCTGTCTTGACGTCTGTCTGTCTGGACGTCTGTCCTAACGTCTGTCTGGACGTCTGCCTTGACGTCTGTCTGGATGTCTGTCATGACGTCTGTCTTCCTGGACGTCTGTCTGGACGTCTGTCTCGACGTCTGTCTGGACGTCTGCCTTGACGTCTGTCTGGACATCTGTCATGACGCCTGTCTGGATGTCTGTCTGTTGTTAGGTTTGGCCTGGGGATTCATCTCTCAATCCCTTCGGTGCCCAGTCTAACCAACGATGTCAAGTATTTGAGTGATTATACCAACCAGGCGGCGAGCAGAGGCGAGTCCCGTCCTTCAAGTGCGGGCCCTTTGGTCGTCCCTTCGAGCAGCAGCGTGACTGATGACCTCGTCGACTCGTCGGGCGACAGGAGGGCTGGCTTGCCCGGCGCCGGAGCTGACCGAGAAGCGGCGCTCCCTTTTTAATCCCCATTCACCAAGCCGACCTGCAGACTGCCTATGCTCGTCATGCATTGTACGTGCTAGCCGGAGGGCGAGACGTCATGTCGCCAAGACGCCGCTAACCATTCGAGAGAGGCCAACTGAGACAGCCCCTTCCTGGAGGAGACCAACGGCCACCGCAAATTACCCCGCTAATTGAGCGAACAAAATCGGCGGACCCTTTGAAGTATGCTGCCAGGATCGTGGAAACTCTCAAGTGGCGGCACACACACGACTCGGAAGAGCACTGCTGGCGCCACCACCGTGCAGTGTTCACGTGGACCTTGCATGCTCGCCTCCCTCACCTGTGTGTTCGTGATTGGTGTTCGACTCTGAGAGGAGGAGCCCGACAGGGCATAAAACGAAGCAGCAGAGTGCTGGACGGCGCTCTCTGAACCTGGCTCTGAACTATGTAACGTTCAACCACCACGCTCGTGGTTTGTTAAACCACTATCCCTTCTTTTCTGTAAATATGTGTAAATAATGTCATAAACCCATGTTATGTTTCTCGTATCCTCTTGTCGGCGTTCAGTTCCTCCATCCGGATGACATCACCTCCAGCGTCCTTCGTTCCACCCGGTTACAACATCCAGCGACCTGCTTCCTCCTTCGCCATCTCTTACAACTGGTTGGCAGTGGTGAGATGGACTTCATGACATGGTGCTGTGCCGTGGTGAGTGCTTGGTCCTTGCTTTACTTTCCAGGCTTCTTTTTGTGAGTGTGCGTTGATTAGAAGCTGGATTGTGTGAGAGTAAGGGAGATCACCTAGTTGTGAGTTTTGAGTTGTAGGGATCCCCTAATTATGTGTGAGATGCAGGACCAAAATACAACGGCAATCATGTCGTGGAAGGCAATGCTAAAAGATGAACTATTGTGTGTGAGTAAGCATCTAGGCATTGAAATAGAGGAAAGAACGAGTAGGACAGCGATTTGGATGCTGATCACGCAAAAAGCCAGCGAAGACAAGATTCAAAACGCAGTAGAAATTTTCGAAAAACAGGAAAAGGAGAAACGAGAACGAGCGGAACGCGAAAGAGAGGCAAGGGAAAGGGATAGAAAAGAGCGTGACCGAGCACGCGCCTTGGTGCTCGAACAATTAGAAAAAAAATCGAGGCAATGAGGCGGAAGATTCAGCCATCCGCAACGGTAGCGCACGAGAAGTGCGATAATCTAGTGAGTGAGGTGCAGCCCAGAGTTGTAGAGAAGGCTAGCACGTTTAAAGACAGCAGCAGGTTCGATGAAGAACCAAATTTGAGTGCTGCTAAAGATGCTGCGAGAAGTAGAGAGGCCGATGAAGGCCAGAGCAAGTGCGACGAGGTGCTGTGCCAGTCAACTGTTAGCGAAACAGCTGGGATAGCTGTAGAACAGCTGGTACAGACCTCAACTGTGTTTGTCGCAACGGTGGATCTTGCAAATCAATCAATCAATCATGATTTATTTCAGCTTCAAAGACATTCAGTGGAGCTTGGTGGGTACGGACAAAAAGCCATAGATGAGGCTTGACAGGGTCCGTACCCCCGGGCTTGGCAATCGTGGCGTACAGAGTGGCGTACAATCGTAGCGTACAAAGGCAAAAACGGGCACATAACAGTTATCTTCATTGCAACAACATAAGCGAGCTAGTGGAACTGAAAAATGTACACAATAAAGAGAAAAGAAAAAAGGCACTGGTACAGTATACTGAGATGCACTCGTTCAAAATGAAGGGGGAGAGAGAAATTCACAGGTACATTTATCATCATACACATGCGAATTGAGTACGCGGAAGTGTTACTTATGTTTTTCGGATATGTTAAGTAGTAGCGGTAGCTGATATTTCAACATCTGTGTTGCGTAATTGGTTCGTGGTCTTGGTAATCTCCAGACTTCACGAGTCCTCAAAATTCGCACATGTTCAGCGCGAGTTAGCGCCGACAATTCTGTGAAAAATGTGTCGTTATTTTTTGTAGCCGACTTATAGCGATTGTTTAAAATTGTGTGATAGAGCTCATGTACTGGAAATAAGTGCAGAGCCTTGAAAATCGGTTCCGTGTGGGCATCGTATGCGGCACTAACGATGTTACGAATGGCTTTCTTTTGAAGTTTGTGTAATTTCTGAACGTTGGTTTTGGTGGTCGTGCCCCAGACTAAGTGACAATAAGATAAGTTAGACAAAAATAGTGATTTATAAATTAACAATTTTATGTTTTGAGGCAGGACGTAACGGAACTTTGACAATATACCTACAAATGTGGAAGGAATCAAGAACACCGGAGAAAGCTCAGAAGCAGCGAAGGTAGAGAGTGACGGTAACAGTGCAGTTGGCGATAGCTCCCAGGAGTGCAAGCGAGATGGTTCAGAGGGAAACAGCTGCATTGTTACGAAGTGTGTTGAACTGTCCGCTGGTTTAAAATGTGAAAGAGATGATTTTGTCGAAAATCATTTAGACTGCGCGACTGAGACAGCTGACGGAAGCTGTGAGAGGGCTCACGAGTGTGAGTTGCTATCGGAAAGCTCGGAAACAAGCCGCAAGAAGCGGCGCAGACGCAGGCGACGTCGGAGAGTTACGAGCGCGACAAAATGCACTACAGGTGTAAAGAAAGGCTCGACACGGTTGAGCGTAGTAAACAGAACTAGGTGTTCTGCATCGGCGTCGAACTCGGCTTGCATGCGTCCTAGCCACCCGAAGAAAAATACAAAGAAATTGGATTTGCAAATAGAATCTAGGATAAAGCGGCAGTCTTCGGATTTTGTCCCCAGCAAGTCATATGGGTTGCCTTTGAACTGTAGCACTGCCGATGACTCAAAACGCGACCGATTTGAGAACAATGAGGGAAAGGTCGGTCGCAAACTCCGCCGTAAAAGGAAGAAGCGTACGCGCGCGGCTAAGCGAAAGCAAGAAAAGGGTAACAATGGGCCGGGCGAACGGGACAAGGGTAGGCCATCGGCCAGCTCAACGGGGCCTTTGTGGCGGGACGTAAGGCGCCAGCGGCGAAAGGGTAGACCACAGCGCTCACTCGCGAGACGGTATGCGCGGTGGAGATTTAAAGCTTTTCACGGAAAAGAGTGTCGACGTGGTCCTAGAAGAAAGACCACAATAGCTAAACACCGCTCGGCTAGACCAAATGGGACACCGTCACTCTTTTCCTTGCATTGCTCGGGTTCCCTCCATCGGATTGACAGAGGACGGCCGAAATCGCAAAGGAGGCGTCGCGCTGCCGTTCAGCTGGAAGCACGTGCTCGTTGTAGACTCGGGAGTTCTCGAAATGCGGCAAGACCGCGACCGGCGCGTGTACGATTGAAGTGAGGGACAGCTGTAGGCTGGAGAAGGTGACACAGGAATTTACGGGGAAGCATTTTTGTTTGCTTATTTTTGGTTTTAAAGTAATATTCCTTTGTCATCTCCCCAGCTATAGTTTGTTTAGTTAGTTTTTCACTTCAATGCTTTTTTGTAAACTTTGTGAGGGCTTCGAGTTAAACTGTTAAACGGTATGCAGAAGCAATTACCCGCCTCGGTCAACCGACTGCGTGAAAGGAGTTTTTAAGATAAGAGCACGCATGTCGCAAATGAAGTTTTAGTACGCCCGCAAAATTTACAGGAGTGGTGGCTATAGGATAGAGGGAATTGGCCTATGGTTAGGTGTGCGATTGGTGTGCTGACGCTCTTTGGATGAGAGTATGATGTCGTGCTAGGGCGCACAGCAATGTGCGTTCTTTAAAAACATGAGCTGACATGAAACTACATCCAGCAAATGAGCATGTTAGTACACGAGTTGCATTTCCCTTTGGGATTTTAATATGTGCTCAGGTATCAGGTGAATTCTTTCGCTGAAGCGTTATGTTATATCGAACATTGAGATTAGAGATGCGTTTAAGGATTTACACAGTTCGATATCTTGAGAAAATTTACGTTTAGATGAGGGTTTAAGGATACCTAGGTGAGAGAGATATCGCCTATGGTTAGGTGCGTGTTGGTGTGCTAGCGTTCTTGGGATGAAAGTATGATGTCGTGCTAGAGCGCACAGCAAAGTCATGTGCGTTCTTTAAAAACATGGGCTGACATGAAACTACATCCAGCAAATGAGCGTGTTAGCACAGCAAGTTTACTTCGTTTTGTTGTTTTGTGTTGACTTAGGGATCATATAGGATCACTTGAGCTGAAAGCACTGCGTTCACCAAAATTTTGAGACTAGATACATTTCTAGGATTTATAAGACGCAGTTTGATTTGATGTGAGAGAGTTTTGTTTGCGTCAGGTTGTCATAAAAGTAGGTACTCTCGACCACGCCTTGCAAGTAGGTATTGAGAGAATGAAGAAAGCGCCCAGATAACTTGTGTATAGGGTATGGCAGCATTGGTGTGAAACCTTTGTACTTGGTTGTGTTTCATGAAATTAGTCAGGAAATTAAATGTCAGTTACAACTTAGTAGTGCGGATGGTAGGAGAAAGCTAGTTTTGAAGTAGTGTGATTACGGTTTATGGGGCCAAATTGTATTTGCCTTTGTGTGCTTTTCTCACACGGCAATTTGTTCCATCTTTAGTAAGCATCTCCACAGCCATGATTGTTGTAACTTTGGCGGCACAAAATTGTTTCAAAATTTTAGCGTACAGGTTCTCTTTTGTTTGTGTTTTGAGAGGCCTGGAGGGTTTTAAGCGGGTCCAATGTGCTTGACTGCAGCATGGTATTGTGTTGTGTGGTTCGCCTTGCTGTTGTCGGTCATTGTGAGCTGGATTGGGAGTTGGTTTCGAGTACGCAGCTGGAGAGAACAGCCAGGCCATCATCCTCGTCACCACCCATTCTCTTCGTTCCCAGCGGTTGGGAGCGCTGGCCAGCCGAGATTTTCCGGGCGGCGGAGGAGCTGTTAGGTTTGGCCTGGGGATTCATCTCTCAATCCCTTCGGCGCCCAGTCTAACCAACGATGTCAAGTATTTGAGTGATTATACCGACCAGGCGGCGAGCAGAGGCGAGTCCCGTCCTTCAAGTGCGGGCCTTTTGGTCGTCCCTTCGAGCAGCAGCGTGACTGATGACCTCGTCGACTCATCGGGTGACAGGAGGGCTGGCTTGCCCGGCGCCGGAGCTGACCGAGGAGCAGCGCTCCCTTTTTAATCCCCATTCACCAAGCCGACCTGCAGACTGCCTATGCTCGTCATGCATTGTACGTGCTAGCCGGAGGGCGAGACGTCATGTCGCCAAGACGCCGCTAACCATTCGAGAGAGGCCAACTGAGACAGCCCCTTCCTGGAGGAGACCAACGGCCACCGCAAATTACCCCGCTAATTGAGCGAACAAAATCGGCGGACCCTTTGAAGTATGCTGCCAGGATCGTGGAAACTCTCAAGTGGCGGCACACACACGACTCGGAAGAGCACTGCTGGCGCCACCACCGTGCAGTGTTCACGTGGACCTTGCATGCTCGCCTCCCTCACCTGTGTGTGCGTGATTGGTGTTCGACTCTGAGAGGAGGAGCCCGACAGGGCATAAAACGAAGCAGCAGAGTGCTGGACGGCGCTCTCTGAACCTGGCTCTGAACTATGTAACGTTCAACCACCACGCTCGTGGTTTGTTAAACCACTATCCCTTCTTTTCTGTAAATATGTGTAAATAATGTCATAAACCCATGTTATGTTTTCCCGTATCCTCCTGCGTTCCTCCTTCCGACCCGTAACAACTGATGGCAGCGGTGGGATGCCATCTTCAGCGACCATTCCTTCCTTCCAAATCTTACAACTGGTGGCAGCGGTGGGATGTCATCCTCCAGCGACCGTTCCTTCTTCCTTCCCATCTCTTACACTGTATGGACGTCTGTCTGGACGTCCGCCTTGACGTCTGCCTTAACGTTTGTCTGTCAGGACGCCTGTCTTGACGTCTGTCTGTCTGGACGTCTGTCCTAACGTCTGTCTGGACGTCTGCCTTGACGTCTGTCTGGACGTCTGTCTGGACGTCTGTCTGTCTGGACGTCTGTCTGTCTAGACGTCTGTCTGGACATCTGTCATGACGCCTGTCTGTCTGGACGTCTGTCTTGACGTCTGTCTGGACGTCTGTCCTGACAATTGTCTTGACGTCTGGCTGGACGTCTGCCCTGACGTTTGTCTTGAAGTGTGTCTGGACCTCTGACCGGACATCTGCCTTGACGTCTGTCTGGACGTCTGTCTGGGTGTCTGTCTTGACGTCTGTTTTGACGTCTGTTTGTCTGGATGTCTGTCTACACGTCTGTCTGTCTTGACGTCTGTCTGTCTGGACGTCTGTCTGGACGTCTCTCTTGACGTCTGTCTGGACATTTGTCATGATGCCTGTCTGTCTGGACGTCTGTCTGGACGTCTGTCTTGACGTCTGTCTAAACGTCTGTCCTGACGTTTGTCTTGACGTCTGTCTGAACCTCTGACCGGACGTCTGTCTTGACGTCTGTCTGGATGTCCGTCTGTATGGACGTCTGTCTAGACGTCTGCCTTGACGTCTGCCTTAACGTCTGTCTGTCTGGACGTCTGTCTTGACGTCTGTCTGTCTGGACGTCTGTCGTAACGTCTGTCTGAGCGTCTGCCTTGATGTCTGTCTGGACGTCTGCCTTAACGTCTGTCTGTCTTGATGTCTGTCTGTCTGGACGTCTGTCTTGACGTCTCTCCTGACGTATGTCTTGACGTCTGTCTGTCTGGACGGGACTCGCCTCTGCTCGCCGCCTGGTCGGTATAATCACTCAAATACTTGACATCGTTGGTTAGACTGGGCGCCGAAGGGATTGAGAGATGAATCCCCAGGCCAAACCTAACAGCTCCTCCGCCGCCCGGAAAATCTCGGCTGGCCAGCGCTCCCAACCGCTGGGAACGAAGAGAATGGGTGGTGACGAGGATGATGGCCTGGCTGTTCTCTCCAGCTGCGTACTCGAAACCAACTCCCAATCCAGCTCACAATGACCGACAACAGCAAGGCGAACCACACAACACAATACCATGCTGCAGTCAAGCACATTGGACCCGCTTAAAACCCTCCAGGCCTCTCAAAACACAAACAAAAGAGAACCTGTACGCTAAAATTTTGAAACAATTTTGTGCCGCCAAAGTTACAACAATCATGGCTGTGGAGATGCTTACTAAAGATGGAACAAATTGCCGTGTGAGAAAAGCACACAAAGGCAAATACAATTTGGCCCCATAAACCGTAATCACACTACTTCAAAACTAGCTTTCTCCTACCATCCGCACTACTAAGTTGTAACTGACATTTAATTTCCTGACTAATTTCATGAAACACAACCAAGTACAAAGGTTTCACACCAATGCTGCCATACCCTATACACAAGTTATCTGGGCGCTTTCTTCATTCCCTCAATACCTACTTGCAAGGCGTGGTCGAGAGTACCTACTTTTATGACAACCTGACGCAAACAAAACTCTCTCACATCAAATCAAACTGCGTCTTATAAATCCTAGAAATGTATCTAGTCTCAAAATTTTGGTGAACGCAGTGCTTTCAGCTCAAGTGATCCTATATGATCCCTAAGTCAACACAAAACAACAAAACGAAGTAAACTTGCTGTGCTAACACGCTCATTTGCTGGATGTAGTTTCATGTCAGCCCATGTTTTTAAAGAACGCACATGACTTTGCTGTGCGCTCTAGCACGACATCATACTTTCATCCCAAGAACGCTAGCACACCAACACGCACCTAACCATAGGCGATATCTCTCTCACCTAGGTATCCTTAAACCCTCATCTAAACGTAAATTTTCTCAAGATATCGAACTGTGTAAATCCTTAAACGCATCTCTAATCTCAATGTTCGATATAACATAACGCTTCAGCGAAAGAATTCACCTGATACCTGAGCACATATTAAAATCCCAAAGGGAAATGCAACTCGTGTACTAACACGCTCATTTGCTGGATGTAGTTTCATGTCAGCTCATGTTTTTAAAGAACGCACATTGCTGTGCGCCCTAGCACGACATCATACTCTCATCCAAAGAGCGTCAGCACACCAATCGCACACCTAACCATAGGCCAATTCCCTCTATCCTATAGCCACCACTCCTGTAAATTTTGCGGGCGTACTAAAACTTCATTTGCGACATGCGTGCTCTTATCTTAAAAACTCCTTTCACGCAGTCGGTTGACCGAGGCGGGGTAATTGCTTCTGCATACCGTTTAACAGTTTAACTCGAAGCCCTCACAAAGTTTACAAAAAAGCATTGAAGTGAAAAACTAACTAAACAAACTATAGCTGGGGAGATGACAAAGGAATATTACTTTAAAACCAAAAATAAGCAAACAAAGATGCTTCCCCGTAAATTCCTGTGTCACCTTCTCCAGCCTACAGCTGTCCCTCACTTCAATCGTACACGCGCCGGTCGCGGTCTTGCCGCATTTCGAGAACTCCCGAGTCTACAACGAGCACGTGCTTCCAGCTGAACGGCAGCGCGACGCCTCCTTTGCGATTTCGGCCGTCCTCTGTCAATCCGATGGAGGGAACCCGAGCAATGCAAGGAAAAGAGTGACGGTGTCCCATTTGGTCTAGCCGAGCGGTGTTTAGCTATTGTGGTCTTTCTTCTAGGACCACGTCGACACTCTTTTCCGTGAAAAGCTTTAAATCTCCACCGCGCATACCGTCTCGCGAATGAGCGCTGTGGTCTACCCTTTCGCCGCTGGCGCCTTACGTCCCGCCACAAAGGCCCCGTTGAGCTGGCCGATGGCCTACCCTTGTCCCGTTCGCCCGGCCCATTGTTACCCTTTTCTTGCTTTCGCTTAGCCGCGCGCGTACGCTTCTTCCTTTTACGGCGGAGTTTGCGACCGACCTTTCCCTCATTGTTCTCAAATCGGTCGCGTTTTGAGTCATCGGCATTGCTACAGTTCAAAGGCAACCCATATGACTTGCTGGGGACAAAATCCGAAGACTGCCGCTTTACCCTAGATTCTATTTGCGAATCCAATTTCTTTGTATTTTTCTTCGGGTGGCTAGGACGCATGCAAGCCGAGTTCGACGCCGATGCAGAACACCTAGTTCTGTTTACTACGCTCAACCGTGTCGAGCCTTTCTTTACACCTGTAGTGCATTTTGTCGCGCTCGTAACTCTCCGACGTCGCCTGCGTCTGCGCCGCTTCTTGCGGCTTGTTTCCGAGCTTTCCGATAGCAACTCACACTCGTGAGCCCTCTCACAGCTTCCGTCAGCTGTCTCAGTCGCGCAGTCTAAATGATTTTCGACAAAATCATCTCTTTCACATTTTAAACCAGCGGACAGTTCAACACACTTCGTAACAATGCAGCTGTTTCCCTCTGAACCATCTCGCTTGCACTCCTGGGAGCTATCGCCAACTGCACTGTTACCGTCACTCTCTACCTTCGCTGCTTCTGAGCTTTCTCCGGTGTTCTTGATTCCTTCCACATTTGCAAGATCCACCGTTGCGACAAACACAGTTGAGGTCTGTACCAGCTGTTCTACAGCTATCCTAGCTGCTTCGCTAACAGTTGACTGGTACAGCACCTCGTCGCACTTGCTCTGGCCTTCATCGGCCTCTCTACTTCTCGCAGCATCTTTAGCAGCACTCAAATTTGGTTCTTCATCGAACCTGCTGCTGTCTTTAAACGTGCTAGCCTTCTCTACAACTCTGGGCTGCACCTCACTCACTAGATTATCGCACTTCTCGTGCGCTACCGTTGCGGATGGCTGAATCTTCCGCCTCATTGCCTCGATTTTTTTTCTAATTGTTCGAGCACCAAGGCGCGTGCTCGGTCACGCTCTTTTCTATCCCTTTCCCTTGCCTCTCTTTCGCGTTCCGCTCGTTCTCGTTTCTCCTTTTCCTGTTTTTCAAAAATTTCTACTGCGTTTTGAATCTTGTCCTCGCTGGCTTTTTGCGCGATCAGCATCCAAATCGCTGTCCTACTCGTTCTTTCCTCTATTTCAATGCCTAGATGCTTACTCACACACAATAGTTCATCTTTTAGCATTGCCTTCCACGACATGATTGCCGTTGTATTTTGGTCCTGCATCTCACACATAATTAGGGGATCCCTACAACTCAAAACTCACAACTAGGTGATCTCCCTTACTCTCACACAATCCAGCTTCTAATCAACGCACACTCACAAAAAGAAGCCTGGAAAGTAAAGCAAGGACCAAGCACTCACCACGGCACAGCACCATGTCATGAAGTCCATCTCACCGCTGCCAACCAGTTGTAAGAGATGGCGGAGGAGGAAGCAGGTCGCTGGATGTTGTAACCGGGTGGAACGAAGGACGCTGGAGGTGATGTCATCCGGATGGAGGAACTGAACGCCGACAAGAGGATACGAGAAACATAACATGGGTTTATGACATTATTTACACATATTTACAGAAAAGAAGGGATAGTGGTTTAACAAACCACGAGCGTGGTGGTTGAACGTTAAATAGTTCAGAGCCAGGTTCAGAGAGCGCCGTCCAGCACTCTGCTGCTTCGTTTTATGCCCTGTCGGGCTCCTCCTCTCAGAGTCAAACACCAATCACGAACACACAGGTGAGGGAGGCGAGCATGCAAGGTCCACGTGAACACTGCACGGTGGTGGCGCCAGCAGTGCTCTTCCGAGTCGTGTGTGCGCCGCCACTTGAGAGTTTCCACGATCCTGGCAGCATACTTCAAAGGGTCCGCCGATTTTGTTCGCTCAATTAGCGGGGTAATTTGCGGTGGCCGTTGGTCTCCTCCAGGAAGGGGCTGTCTCAGTTGGCCTCTCTCGAATGGTTAGCGGCGTCTTGGCGACATGACGTCTCGCCCTCCGGCTAGCACGTACAATGCATGACGAGCATAGGCAGTCTGCAGGTCGGCTTGGTGAATGGGGATTAAAAAGGGAGCGCCGCTCCTCGGTCAGCTCCGGCGCCGGGCAAGCCAGCCCTCCTGTCGCCCGACGAGTCCACGAGGTCATCAGTCACGCTGCTGCTCGAAGGGACGACCAAAGGGCCCGCACTTGAAGGACGGGACTCGCCTCTGCTCGCCGCCTGGTTGGTATAATCACTCAAATACTTGACATCGTTGGTTAGACTGGGCACCGAAGGGATTGAGAGATGAATCCCCAGGCCAAACCTAACAACAGACAGACATCCAGACAGGCGTCATGACAGATGTCCAGACAGACGTCAAGGCAGACGTCCAGACAGACGTCGAGACAGACGTCCAGACAGACGTCCAGGCAGACAGACGTCATGACAGACATCCAGACAGACGTCAAGGCAGACGTCCAGACAGACGTTAGGACAGACGTCCAGACAGACAGACGTCAAGACAGACGTCCTGACAGACAGACGTTAAGGCAGACGTCAAGGCAGACGTCCAGACAGACAGGCGTCATGACAGACGTCCAGACAGACGTCAAGACAGACGTCTGGTCAGAGGTCCAGACAGATGTCAATAGAAACGTCAGGACAGACGTCAACACAGACGTCCAGACAGACGTCCAGACAGACAGACGTCATGACAGATGTCCAGACAGACGTCAAGCAGACGTCCAGACAGACAGACGTCAAGCCAGAAAGACGTCCAGACAGAAGTCCCGACAGAGAGACGTCCAGACAGACGTCCAGACAGACAGACATCAAGACAGACAGACGTCAAGACAGACATCCAGACAGACGTCCAGACAGACAGGCGTCATGACAGACGTCCAGACAGACGTCCAGACAGACAGACGTCCAAAGAGAAAGACGCCAAGACAGACATCCAGACAGACGTCAAGACAGGTGTCCGGTCAGAGGTCCAGACAGACGTCAAGACAAACGTCAGGGCAGACGTCCAGACAGACGTCATGACAGACATCCAGACAGACGTCAAGGCAGACGTCCAGACAGACGTTAAGACAGATGTCCAGAGAGACAGACATCAAGACAGACGCCAAGACAGACAGACTTCAAGACAGACGTCCACATAGACGTCAAGACAAACGTTTACACATACAGAGGTCAGGACAGACGTCCAGACAGACAGACGTAATGACAGACGTCCAGGAAGACAGACGTCATGAAAGACAGACGTCAAGGCAGACATACAGACAGACGTCCAGACAGACGTCAAGACAGACGTCCAGACAGACGTCAGGACAGACGTCCAGACAGACATCAAGACAGATGTCCAGACAGACGTTATGACAGACATCCAGACAGACAGACGTCAAGGCAGACGTCCTCACACACAGACGTCAAGACATACGCCAGGACAGACGTCAAGACAGACGTCCAGACAGACAGACATCAAGACAGACAGACATCCAGACAGACGTCAAGACAGACGTCCAGACAGACGTCAAGACAGACGTCGAGACAAACAGACGTCAAGACAGACACCGAGACAGATGTCCAGACAGACAAACGTCCAGACAGACGTCAAGACAGACGTCCAGACAGACAAACGTCCAGACAGACGTCAAGACAAACGTCAGGGCAGACGTCCAGACAGACGTCAAGGCAGACGTCCAGACAGACGTCCAGACAGACAGACGTCAAGACAGACGTCCTGACAGACAGACGTTAAGGCAGACGTCAAGGCAGACGTCCAGACAGACGTCCATACAGACAGACATCCAGACAGACGTCAAGACAGACGTCTGGTCAGAGGTCCAGACAGATGTCAAGAGAAACGTCAGGACAGACGTCAACACAGACGTCCAGACAGACAGACGTCATGACAGATGTCCAGACAGACGTCAAGGCAGACGTCCAGACAGACAGACGTCAAGCCAGAGAGACGTCCAGACAGAAGTCCCGACAGAGAGACGTCCAGACAGACGTCCAGACAGATAGACATCAAGACAGACAGACGTCAAGACAGACATCCAGACAGACGTCCAGACAGACAGGCGTCATGACAGACGTCCAGACAGACGTCCAGACAGACAGACGTCCGAAGAGAAAGACGCCAAGACAGACATCCAGACAGACGTCAAGACAGGTGTCCGGTCAGAGGTCCAGACAGACGTCAAGACAAACGTCAGGGCAGACGTCCAGACAGACGTCATGACAGACATCCAGACAGACGGCAAGGCAGACGTCCAGACAGACGTTAAGACAGATGTCAAGACAGACAGGCATTCAGACAGACGCCAAGACAGACAGACTTCAAGACAGACGTCCACATAGACGTCAAGACAAACGTTTACACATACAGAGGTCAGGACAGACGTCCAGACAGACAGACGTAATGACAGACGTCCAGGAAGACAGACGTCATGAAAGACAGACGTCAAGGCAGACATACAGACAGACATCCAGACAGACGTCAAGACAGACGTCCAGACAGACGTCAAGACAGACGCCGAGACAAACAGACGTCAAGACAGACGTCAAGACAGACGCCGTGACAGATGTCCAGACAGACAAACGTCCAGACAGACGTCAAGACAGACGTGCGGTCAGAGGTCCAGACAGACGTCAAGACAAACGTCAGGGCAGACGTCTAGACAGACGTCCAGGCAGACGTCCAGACAGACAGACGTCAAGACAGACGTTAAGGCAGACGTCCATACAGACAGACATCCAGACGGACGTAAAGACAGACGTCCGGTCAGAGGTTCAGACAGACGTCAAGACAATTGTCAGGACAGACGTCCAGACAGAGGTCAAGACAGACGTCCAGACAGACGTCCAGACAGACGTCCAGACAGGCAGGCGTCATGACAGATGTCCAGACAGACGTGAAGGCAGACGTCCAGACAGACGTCCAGACAGACAGACGTCCTGACAGACAGACGTCCTGACAGACGTTCAGACAGACAGGCGTCCAGACAGACGCCCAGACAGACAGACATCAAGACAGACAGACGTCACAACAGACATCCAGTCAGACAGGCGTCATGACAGATGTCCAGACAGATGTCAAGGCAGACGTCCAGAGAGACGTCAAGACAGGCGTCCAGACAGACGTCAAGACAGATGTGCGGTCAGAGGTCCAGACAGACGTCAAGACAAACGTCACGGCAGACGTCCAGATAGATTGATTGATTGATTGATATGTGGGGTTTAACGTCCCAAAACCACTCTATGATTATGAGAGACGCCGTAGTGGAGGGCTCCGGAAATTTGGACCACCTGGGGTTCTTTAACGTGCACCCAAATCTGAGCACACGGGCCTACAACAATTCCGCCTCCATCGGAAATGCAGCCGCCGCAGCCGGGATTCGAACCCGCGCCCTGCGGGTCAGCAGCCGAGTGCCTTAGCCACTAGACCACCGCGGTGGGGCGACGTCCAGATAGACGTCAAAACAGACGTCCAGACAGACGTCATGACAGACATCCAGACAGACGTCAAGGCAGACGTCAAGACAGACGTCCAGACAGACAGACGTCAAGACATACGTCAGGACAGACGTCAAGACAGACGTCCAGACAGACAGACATCAAGACAGACAGACGTTAAGGCAGACGTCCAGACAGACGTCAAGGCAGACGCTCAGACAGATGTTACGACAGACGTCCAGACAGACAGACGTCAAGACAGACGTCCAGACAGACAGACGTTAAGGCAGGCGTCAAGGCAGACGTCCAGACAGACGTCCATACAGACGGACATCCAGACAGACGTCAAGACATACGTCCGGTCAGAGGTTCAGACAGACGTCAAGACAAACGTCAGGACAGACGTCCAGACAGACGTCAAGACAGACGTCCAGACAGACGTCCAGACAGACAGACATCATGACAGATGTCCAGACAGACGTCAAGACAGACGTCCAGACAGACGTCCAGACAGACAGACGTCAAGACAGACAGACGTCCAGACAGACATCCAGACAAACAGACGTCAAAACAGACGTTAAGACAGACGCCCAGACAGACGTCCAGACAGACGTCAAGACAGATGTCCGGTCAGAGGTCCAGACACACTTCAAGACAAACGTCAGGGCAGACGTCCAGCCAGACGTCAAGACAATTGTCAGGACAGACGTCCAGACAGACGTCAAGACAGACGTCAAGACAGACAGGCGTCATGACAGATGTCCAGACAGACGTCAAGGCAGACATCCAGACAGACGTATAGACAGACAGACGTCAAGACAGACAGACGTCCAGACAGATGTCCAGAGAGACAGACATCAAGACAGACGTCCAGACAGACAGGCGTCATGACAGACGTCCAGACAGACGTCAACGCAGACGTCCAGACAGACGTCCAGACAGACAGACGTCCAGACAGACAGACGTCCAGACAGACATCCAGACAGACGTCAAGGCAGACGTCCAGACAGACGTTAGGACAGACGTCCAGACAGACAGACGTCAAGACAGACGTCCTGACAGACAGACGTTAAGGCAGACGTCAAGGTAGACGTCCAGACAGACAGGCGTCATGACAGACGTCCAGACAGACGTCAAGACAGACGTCTGGTCAGAGGTCCAGACAGATGTCAATAGAAACGTCAGGACAGACGTCAACACAGACGTCCAGACAGACGTCCAGACAGACAGACGTCATGACAGATGTCCAGACAGACGTCAAGCAGACGTCCAGACAGACAGACATCAAGCCAGAGAGACGTCCAGACAGAAGTCCCGACAGAGAGACGTCCAGACAGACGTCCAGACAGATAGACATCAAGACAGACTGACGTCAAGACAGACATCCAGACAGACGTCCAGACAGACAGGCGCCATGACAGACGTCCAGACAGACGTCCAGACAGACAGACGTCCAAAGAGAAAGACGCCAAGACAGACATCCAGACAGACGTCAAGACAGGTGTCCGGTCAGAGGTCCAGACAGACGTCAAGACAAACGTCAGGGCAGACGTCCAGACAGACGTCATGACAGACATCCAGACAGACGTCAAGGCAGACGTCCAGACAGACGTTAAGACAGATGTCCAGAGAGACAGACATCAAGACAGACGCCAAGACAGACAGACTTCAAGACAGACGTCCACAAAGACGTCAAGACAAACGTTTACACATACAGAGGTCAGGACAGACGTCCAGACAGACAGACGTAATGACAGACGTCCAGGAAGACAGACGTCATGAAAGACAGACGTCAAGGCAGACATACAGACAGACGTCAAGACAGACGTCCAGACAGACGTCAGGACAGACGTCCAGACAGACATCAAGACAGATGTCCAGACAGACGTCATGACAGACATCCAGACAGACAGACGTCACGGCAGACGTCCACACAGACAGACGTCAAGACATACGCCAGGACAGACGTCAAGACAGACGTCCAGACAGACAGACATCAAGACAGGCAGACATCCAGACAGACGTCAAGACAGACGTCCAGACAGACGTCAAGACAGACGTCGAGACAAACAGACGTCAAGACAGACACCGAGAGAGATGTCCAGACAGACAAACGTCCAGACAGACGTCAAGACAGACGTTCAGACAGACAAACGTCCAGACAGACGTCAAGACAAACGTCAGGGCAGACGTCCAGACAGACGTCAAGGCAGACGTCCAGACAGACGTTAGGACAGACGTCCAGACAGACAGACATCAAGACAGACGTCCTGACAGACAGACGTTAAGGCAGACGTCAAGGCAGACGTCCAGACAGACGTCCATACAGACAGACATCCAGACAGACGTCAAGACAGACGTCTGGTCAGAGGTCCAGACAGATGTCAAGAGAAACGTCAGGACAGACGTCAACACAGACGTCCAGACAGACGTCCAGACAGACAGACGTCATGACAGATGTCCAGACAGACATCAAGGCAGACGTCCAGACAGACAGACGTCAAGCCAGAGAGACGTCCAGACAGAAGTCCCGACAGAGAGACGTCCAGACAGACGTCCAGACAGATAGACATCAAGACAGACAGACGTCAAGACAGACATCCAGACAGACGTCCAGACAGACAGGCGTCATGACAGACGTCCAGACAGACGTCCAGACAGACAGACGTCCAAAGAGAAAGACGCCAAGACAGACATCCAGACAGACGTCAAGACAGGTGTCCGGTCAGAGGTCCAGACAGACGTCAAGACAAACGTCAGGGCAGACGTCCAGACAGACGTCATGACAGACATCCAGACAGACGTCAAGGCAGACGTCCAGACAGACGTTAAGACAGATGTCCAGACAGACAGGCATTCAGACAGACGCCAAGACAGACAGACTTCAAGACAGACGTCCACATAGACGTCAAGACAAACGTTTACACATACAGAGGTCAGGACAGACGTCCAGACAGACAGACGTAATGACAGACGTCCAGGAAGACAGACGTCATGAAAGACAGACGTCAAGGCAGACATACAGACAGACATCCAAACAGACGTCAAGACAGACGTCCAGACAGACGTCAAGACAGACGCCGAGACAAACAGACGTCAAGACAGACGTCAAGACAGACGCCGTGACAGATGTCCAGACAGACAAACGTCCAGACAGACGTCAAGACAGACGTGCGGTCAGAGGTCCAGACAGACGTCAAGACAAACGTCAGGGCAGACGTCTAGACAGACGTCCAGGCAGACGTCCAGACAGACAGACGTCAAGACAGATGTTAAGGCAGACGTCCATACAGACAGACATCCAGACGGACGTAAAGACAGACGTCCGGTCAGAGGTTCAGACAGACGTCAAGACAATTGTCAGGACAGACGTCCAGACAGAGGTCAAGACAGACGTCCAGACAGACGTCCAGACAGACGTCCAGACAGGCAGGCGTCATGACAGATGTCCAGAGAGACGTGAAGGCAGACGTCCAGACAGACGTCCAGACAGACAGACGTCAAGACAGACAGACGTCCTGACATACGTCCCGACAGACAGGCGTCCAGACAGACGCCCAGACAGACAGACATCAAGACAGACAGACGTCACAACAGACATCCAGTCAGACAGGCGTCATGACAGATGGTCAGACAGATGTCAAGGCAGACGTCCAGACAGACGTCAAGACAGGCGTCCAGACAGACGTCAAGACAGATAAGCGGTCAGAGGTCCAGACAGACGCCAAGACAAACGTCACGGCAGACGTCCAGATAGACGTCAAAACAGACGTCCAGACAGACGTCATGACAGACATCCAGACAGACGTCAAGGCAGACGTCAAGACAGACGTCCAGACAGACAGACATCAAGACATACGTCAGGACAGACGTCAAGACAGACGACCAGACAGACAGACGTCAAGACAGACGTCCAGACAGACAGACGTCAGGACAGACGCCAAGACAGATGCCGAGACAGATGTTCAGACAGACAAACGTCCAGACAGACGTCAAGAGAAACGTCAGGACAGACGTCAACACAGACGTCCAGACAGACAGACGTCATGACAGATGTCCAGACAGACGTCAAGGCAGACGTCCAGACAGACAGACGTCAAGCCAGAGAGACGTCCAGACAGAAGTCCCGACAGAGAGACGTCCAGACAGACGTCCAGACAGATAGACATCAAGACAGACAGACGTCAAGACAGACATCCAGACAGACGTCCAGACAGACAGGCGTCATGACAGACGTCCAGACAGACGTCCAGACAGACAGACGTCCAAAGAGAAAGACGCCAAGACAGACATCCAGACAGACGTCAAGACAGGTGTCCGGTCAGAGGTCCAGACAGACGTCAAGACAAACGTCAGGGCAGACGTCCAGACAGACGTCATGACAGACATCCAGACAGACGGCAAGGCAGACGTCCAGACAGACGTTAAGACAGATGTTCAGACAGACAGGCATTCAGACAGACGCCAAGACAGACAGACTTCAAGACAGACGTCCACATAGACGTCAAGACAAACGTTTACACATACAGAGGTCAGGACAGACGTCCAGACAGACAGACCTAATGACAGACGTCCAGGAAGACAGACGTCATGAAAGACAGACGTCAAGGCAGACATACAGACAGACATCCAGACAGACGTCAAGACAGACGTCCAGACAGACGTCAAGACAGACGCCGAGACAAACAGACGTCAAGACAGACGTCAAGACAGACGCCGTGACAGATGTCCAGACAGACAAACGTCCAGACAGACGTCAAGACAGACGTGCGGTCAGAGGTCCAGACAGACGTCAAGACAAACGTCAGGGCAGACGTCTAGACAGACGTCCAGGCAGACGTCCAGACAGACAGACGTCAAGACAGATGTTAAGGCAGACGTCCATACAGACAGACATCCAGACGGACGTAAAGACAGACGTCCGGTCAGAGGTTCAGACAGACGTCAAGACAATTGTCAGGTCAGACGTCCAGACAGAGGTCAAGACAGACGTCCAGACAGACGTCCAGACAGACGTCCAGACAGGCAGGCGTCATGACAGATGTCCAGAGAGACGTGAAGGCAGACGTCCAGACAGACGTCCAGACAGACAGACGTCAAGACAGACAGACGTCCTGACATACGTCCCGACAGACAGGCGTCCAGACAGACGCCCAGACAGACAGACATCAAGACAGACAGACGTCACAACAGACATCCAGTCAGACAGGCGTCATGACAGATGGTCAGACAGATGTCAAGGCAGACGTCCAGACAGACGTCAAGACAGGCGTCCAGACAGACGTCAAGACAGATAAGCGGTCAGAGGTCCAGACAGACGCCAAGACAAACGTCACGGCAGACGTCCAGATAGACGTCAAAACAGACGTCCAGACAGACGTCATGACAGACATCCAGACAGACGTCAAGGCAGACGTCAAGACAGACGTCCAGACAGACAGACGTCAAGACATACGTCAGGACAGACGTCAAGACAGACGACCAGACAGACAGACGTCAAGACAGACGTCCAGACAGACAGACGTCAGGACAGACGCCAAGACAGATGCCGAGACAGATGTTCAGACAGACAAACGTCCAGACAGACGTCAAGAGAAACGTCAGGACAGACGTCAACACAGACGTCCAGACAGACAGACGTCATGACAGATGTCCAGACAGACGTCAAGGCAGACGTCCAGACAGACGTCAAGACAGACGCCGAGACAAACAGACGTCAAGACAGACGTCAAGACAGACGCCGTGACAGATGTCCAGACAGACAAACGTCCAGACAGACGTCAAGACAGACGTGCGGTCAGAGGTCCAGACAGACGTCAAGACAGACGTTAAGGCAGACGTCCATACAGACAGACATCCAGACGGACGTAAAGACAGACGTCCGGTCAGAGGTTCAGACAGACGTCAAGACAATTGTCAGGACAGACGTCCAGACAGAGGTCAAGACAGACGTCCAGACAGACGTCCAGACAGACGTCCAGACAGGCAGGCGTCATGACAGATGTCCAGACAGACGTGAAGGCAGACGTCCAGACAGACGTCCAGACAGACAGACGTCAAGACAGACAGACGTCCTGACATACGTCCCGACAGACAGACGTCCAGGCAGACGTCCAGACAGACAGACGTCAGGACAGACGTCCTGACAGACAGACGTTAAGGCAGACGTCCAGACAGACGTCCATACAGACAGACATCCAGACGAACGTAAAGACAGACGTCCGGTCAGAGATCCAGACAGACGTCAAGCCAATTGTCAGGACAGACGTCCAGACAGACGTCAAGACAGACGTCCGGTCAGAGGTCCAGACAGATGTCAAGAGAAACGTCAGGACAGATGTCAACACAGACGTCCAGACAGATGTCCAGACAGACAGGCGTCATGACAGATGTCCAGACAGACGTCGACAGACGTCAAGACAGACGTCCAGACAGACAGACGTCAAGAGAGACAGACGTCCTGACAGACGCCCAGACAGACAGACATCAAGACAGACAGACGTCCAGACAGACGTCCAGTCAGACAGGCGTCATGACAGATGTCCAGACAGATGTGAAGACAGGCGTCCAGACAGACGTCAAGACAGACGTCCAGACAGACGTCAAGACAGGCGTCCAGACAGACGTCAAGACAGATGTACGGTCAGAGGTCCAGACAGACATCAAGACAAACGTCAGGGCAGACGTCTAGACAGACGTCCAGGCAGACGTCCAGACAGACAGACGTCAAGACAGACGTTAAGGCAGACGTCCAGACAGACGTCCATACAGACAGACATCCAGACGGACGTAAAGACAGACGTCCGGTCAGAGGTCCAGACAGACGTCAAGACAATTGTCAGGACAGACGTCCAGACAGACGTCCAGACAGACAGGCGTCATGACAGATGTCCAGACAGACGTGAAGGCAGACGTCCAGACAGACGTCCAGACAGACAGACGTCCTGACAGACAGACGTCCTGACAGACGTCCAGACAGACAGGCGTCCAGACAGACGCCCAGACAGACAGACATCAAGACAGACAGACGTCACAACAGACATCCAGTCAGACAGGCGTCATGACAGATGTCCAGACAGATGTCAAGGCAGACGTCCAGAGAGACGTCAAGACAGGCGTCCAGACAGACGTCAAGACAGATGTGCGGTCAGAGGTCCAGACAGACGTCAAGACAAACGTCACGGCAGACGTCCAGATAGATTGATTGATTGATTGATATGTGGGTTTTAACGTCCCAAAACCACTCTATGATTATGAGAGACGCCGTAGTGGAGGGCTCCGGAAATTTAGACCACCTGGGGTTCTTTAACGTGCACCCAAATCTGAGCACACGGGCCTACAACAATTCCGCCTCCATCGGAAATGCAGCCGCCGCAGCCGGGATTCGAACCCGCGCCCTGCGGGTCAGCAGCCGAGTGCCTTAGCCACTAGACCACCGCGGCGGGGCGACGTCCAGATAGACGTCAAAACAGACGTCCAGACAGACGTCATGACAGACATCCAGACAGACGTCAAGGCAGACGTCAAGACAGACGTCCAGACAGACAGACGTCAAGACATACGTCAGGACAGACGTCAAGACAGACGTCCAGACAGACAGACATCAAGACAGACCGACGTTAAGGCAGACGTCCAGACAGACGTCAAGGCAGACGCTCAGACAGACGTTACGACAGACGTCCAGACAGACAGACGTCAAGACAGACGTCCAGACAGACAGACGTTAAGGCAGGCGTCAAGGCAGACGTCCAGACAGACGTCCATACAGACGGACATCCAGACAGACGTCAAGACATACGTCCGGTCAGAGGTTCAGACAGACGTCAAGACAAACGTCAGGACAGACGTCCAGACAGACGTCAAGACAGACGTCCAGACAGACGTCCAGATAGGCAGGCGTCATGACAGATGTCCAGACAGACGTGAAGGCAGACGTCCAGACAGACGTCCAGACAGACAGACGTCAAGACAGACAGACGTCCTGACAGACGTCCCGACAGACAGGCGTCCAGACAGACGCCCAGACAGACAGACATCAAGACAGACAGACGTCACAACAGACATCCAGTCAGACAGGCGTCATGACAGATGGTCAGACAGATGTCAAGGCAGACGTCCAGACAGACGTCAAGACAGGCGTCCAGACAGACGTCAAGACAGATAAGCGGTCAGAGGTCCAGACAGACGTCAAGACAAACGTCACGGCAGACGTCCAGATAGACGTCAAAACAGACGTCCAGACAGACGTCATGAGAGACATCCAGACAGACGTCAAGGCAGACGTCAAGACAGACGTCCAGACAGACAGACGTCAAGACATACGTCAGGACAGACGTCAAGACAGACGTCCAGACAGACAGACATCAAGACAGACAGACGTTAAGGCAGACGTCCAGACAGACGTCAAGGCAGACGCTCAGACAGACGTTACGACAGACGTCCAGACAGACAGACGTCAAGACAGACGTCCAGACAGACAGACGTTGAGGCAGGCGTCAAGGCAGACGTCCAGACAGACGTCCATACAGACGGACATCCAGACAGACGTCAAGACATACGTCCGGTCAGAGGTTCAGACAGACGTCAAGACAAACGTCAGGACAGACGTCCAGACAGACGTCAAGACAGACGTCCAGACAGACAGACATCATGACAGATGTCCAGACAGACGTCAAGACAGACGTCCAGACAGACGTCCAGACAGACAGACGTCCAGACAGACATCCAGACAAACAGACGTCAAAACAGACGTTAAGACAGACGCCCAGACAGACGTCCAGACAGACGTCAAGACAGATGTCCGGTCAGAGGTCCAGACACACTTCAAGACAAACGTCAGGGCAGACGTCCAGCCAGACGTCAAGACAATTGTCAGGACAGACGTCCAGACAGACGTCAAGACAGACGTCAAGACAGACAGGCGTCATGACAGATGTCCAGACAGACGTCAAGGCAGACATCCAGACAGACGTATAGACAGACAGACGTCAAGACAGACAGACGTCCAGACAGATGTCCAGAGAGACAGACATCAAGACAGACGTCCAGACAGACAGGCGTCATGACAGATGTCCAGACAGACGTCAACGCAGACGTCCAGACAGACAGACGTCCAGACAGACAGACGTCCAGACAGACAGACGTCCAGACAGACATCCAGACAGACGTCAAGGCAGACGTCCAGACAGACGTTAGGACAGACGTCAGACAGACAGACGTCAGACAGACGTCCTGACAGACAGACGTTAAGGCAGACGTCAAGGCAGACGTCCAGACAGACGTCCATACAGACAGACATCCAGACAGACGTCAAGACAGACGTCTGGTCAGAGGTCCAGACAGATGTCAAGAGAAACGTCAGGACAGACGTCAACACAGACGTCCAGACAGACGTCCAGACAGACAGACGTCATGACAGATGTCCAGACAGACGTCAAGGCAGACGTCCAGACAGACAGACGTCAAGCCAGAGAGACGTCCAGACAGAAGTCCCGACAGAGAGACGTCCAGACAGACGTCCAGACAGATAGACATCAAGACAGACAGACGTCAAGACAGACATCCAGACAGACGTCCAGACAGGCAGGCGTCATGACAGACGTCCAGACAGACGTCCAGGCAGACAGACGTCCAAAGAGAAAGACGCCAAGACAGACATCCAGACAGACGTCAAGACAGGTGTCCGGTCAGAGGTCCAGACAGACGTCAAGACAAACGTCAGGGCAGACGTCCAGACAGACGTCTTGACAGACATCCAGACAGACGTCAAGGCAGACGTCAAGGCAGACGTCCAGACAGACAGACGTTAAGGCAGACGTCAAGGCAGACGTCAAGACAGACGCCGAGACAGATGTCCAGACAGACAAACGTCCAGACAGACGTCAAGACAGACGTGCGGTCAGAGGTCCAGACAGACATCAAGACAAACGTCAGGGCAGACGTCTAGACAGACGTCCAGGCAGGCGTCCAGACAGACAGACGTCAAGACAGACGTTAAGGCAGACGTCCAGACAGACGTCCATACAGACAGACATCCAGACGGACGTAAAGACAGACGTCCGGTCAGAGGTCCAGACAGACGTCAAGACAATTGTCAGGACAGACGTCCAGACAGACGTCCAGACAGACGTCCAGACAGGCAGGCGTCTTGACAGATGTCCAGACAGACGTGAAGGCAGACGTCCAGACAGACGTCCAGACAGACAGACGTCAAGACAGACAGACGTCCTGACAGACGTCCCGACAGACAGGCGTCCAGACAGACGCCCAGACAGACAGACATCAAGGCAGACAGACGTCACAACAGACATCCAGTCAGACAGGCGTCATGACAGATGGTCAGACAGATGTCAAGGCAGACGTCCAGACAGACGTCAAGACAGGCGTCCAGACAGACGTCAAGACAGATAAGCGGTCAGAGGTCCAGACAGACGTCAAGACAAACGTCACGGCAGACGTCCAGATAGACGTCAAAACAGACGTCCAGACAGACGTCATGAGAGACATCCAGACAGACGTCAAGGCAGACGTCAAGACAGACGTCCAGACAGACAGACGTCAAGACATACGTCAGGACAGACGTCAAGACAGACGTCCAGACAGACACACGTCAAGACAGACGTCCAGACAGACAGACGTCAAGACAGACGCCAAGACAGATGCCGAGACAGATGTTCAGACAGACAAACGTCCAGACAGACGTCAAGACAGACGTCCGGTCAGAGGTCCAGACAGACATCCAGACAGACGTCAAAGAAGACGTCCAGACAGACAGGCGTCAAGACAGGCGTCCAGACTGACAGACGTCAAGACAGATGTCCCAGTAGACGTCAAGGCAGACCTCCAGACAGACAGACGTCAGAGCATATGTCCAGACAGACACGTCAAGACATATGTCAGGACAGACGTCAAGACAGACGTCCAGACAGACAGACATCAAGACAGACAGACATCCAGACAGACGTCAAGACAGACGTCGAGACAAACAGACGTCAAGACAGACGTCAAGACAGACGCCGAGACAGATGTCCAGACAGACAAACATCCAGACAGACGTCAAGACAGACGTGCGGTCAGAGGTCCAGACAGACGTCAAGACAAACGTCAGGGCAGACGTCCAGACAGACGTCCAGGCAGACGTCCAGACAGACAGACGTCAGGACAGACGTCCTGACAGACAGACGTTAAGGCAGACGTCCAGACAGACGTCCATACAGACAGACATCCAGACGAACGTAAAGACAGACGTCCGGTCAGAGGTCCAGACAGACGTCAAGCCAATTGTCAGGACAGACGTCCAGACAGACGTCAAGACAGACGTCCGGTCAGAGGTCCAGAGAGATGTCAAGAGAAACGTCAGGACAGATGTCAACACAGACGTCCAGACAGATGTCCAGACAGACAGGCGTCATGACAGATGTCCAGACAGACGTCGACAGACGTCAAGACAGACGTCCAGACAGACAGACGTCAAGACAGACAGACGTCCTGACAGACGCCCAGACAGACAGACATCAAGACAGACAGACGTCCAGACAGACGTCCAGTCAGACAGGCGTCATGACAGATGTCCAGACAGATGTCAAGACAGGCGTCCAGACAGACGTCAAGACAGACGTCCAGACAGACGTCAAGACAGGCGTCCAGACAGACGTCAAGACAGATGTACGGTCAGAGGTCCAGACAGACGTCAAGACAAACGTGAGGGCAGACGTCTAGACAGACGTTCAGGCAGACGTCCAGACAGACAGACGTCAAGACAGACGTTAAGGCAGACGTCCAGACAGACGTCCATACAGACAGACATCCAGACGGACGTAAAGACAGACGTCCGGTCAGAGGTCCAGACAGACGTCAAGACAATTGTCAGGACAGACGTCCAGACAGACGTCCAGACAGACAGGCGTCATGACAGATGTCCAGACAGACGTGAAGGCAGACGTCCAGACAGACGTCCAGACAGACAGACGTCCTGACAGACGTCCAGACAGACAGGCGTCCAGACAGACGCCCAGACAGACAGACATCAAGACAGACAGACGTCACAACAGACATCCAGTCAGACAGGCGTCATGACAGATGTCCAGACAGATGTCAAGGCAGACGTCCAGAGAGACGTCAAGACAGGCGTCCAGACAGACGTCAAGACAGATGTGCGGTCAGAGGTCCAGACAGACGTCAAGACAAACGTCACGGCAGACGTCCAGATAGATTGATTGATTGATTGATATGTGGGGTTTAACGTCCCAAAACCACTCTATGATTATGAGAGACGCCGTAGTGGAGGGCTCCGGAAATTTAGACCACCTGGGGTTCTTTAACGTGCACCCAAATCTGAGCACACGGGCCTACAACAATTCCGCCTCCATCGGAAATGCAGCCGCCGCAGCCGGGATTCGAACCCGCGCCCTGCGGGTCAGCAGCCGAGTGCCTTAGCCCCTGAACCACCGCGGCGGGGCGACGTCCAGATAGACGTCAAAACAGACGTCCAGACAGACGTCATGACAGACATCCAGACAGACGTCAAGGCAGACGTCAAGACAGACGTCCAGACAGACAGACGTCAAGACATACGTCAGGACAGACGTCAAGACAGACGTCCAGACAGACAGACATCAAGACAGACCGACGTTAAGGCAGACGTCCAGACAGACGTCAAGGCAGACGCTCAGACAGACGTTACGACAGACGTCCAGACAGACAGACGTCAAGACAGACGTCCAGACAGACAGACGTTAAGGCAGGCGTCAAGGCAGACGTCCAGACAGACGTCCATACAGACGGACATCCAGACAGACGTCAAGACATACGTCCGGTCAGAGGTTCAGACAGACGTCAAGACAAACGTCAGGACAGACGTCCAGACAGACGTCAAGACAGACGTCCAGACAGACGTCCAGACAGACAGACATCATGACAGATATCCAGACAGATGTCATGACAGACGTCCAGACAGACGTCCAGACAGACAGACGTCAAGACAGACAGACGTCCAGACAGACATCCAGACAAACAGACGTCAAAACAGACGTCAAGACAGACGCCCAGACAGACGTCCAGACAGACGTCAAGACAGATGTCCGGTCAGAGGTCCAGACACACTTCAAGACAAACGTCAGGGCAGACGTCCAGCCAGATGTCAAGACAATTGTTAGGACAGACGTCCAGACAGACGTCAAGACAGACGTCAAGACAGACAGGCGTCATGACAGATGTCCAGACAGACGTCAAGGCAGACATACAGACAGACGTATAGACAGACAGACGTCAAGACAGACAGACGTCCAGACAGATGTCCAGAGAGACAGACATCAAGACAGACGTCCAGACAGACAGGCGTCATGACAGATGTCCAGACAGACGTCAAGGCAGACGTCCAGACAGACGTTAGGACAGACGTCCAGACAGACAGACGTCAAGACAGACGTCCTGACAGACAGACGTTAAGGCAGACGTCAAGGCAGACGTCCAGACAGACGTCCATACAGACAGACATCCAGACAGACGTCAAGACAGACGTCTGGTCAGAGGTCCAGACAGATGTCAAGAGAAACGTCAGGACAGACGTCAACACAGACGTCCAGACAGACGTCCAGACAGACAGACGTCATGACAGATGTCCAGACAGACGTCAAGGCAGACGTCCAGACAGACAGACGTCAAGCCAGAGAGACGTCCAGACAGAAGTCCCGACAGAGAGACGTCCAGACAGACGTCCAGACAGATAGACATCAAGACAGACAGACGTCAAGACAGACATCCAGACAGACGTCCAGACAGGCAGGCGTCATGACAGACGTCCAGACAGACGTCCAGACAGACGTCCAGACAGACGGACGTCCAAAGAGAAAGACGCCAAGACAGACATCCAGACAGACGTCAAGACAGGTGTCCGGTCAGAAGTCCAGACAGACGTCAAGACAAACGACAGGGCAGACGTCCAGACAGACGTCATGACAGACATCCAGACAGACGTCAAGGCAGACGTCCAGACAGACGTTAAGACAGATGTCCAGACAGACAGGCATCCAGACAGACGCCAAGACAGACAGACTTCAAGACAGACGTCCACATAGACGTCAAGACAAACGTTTACACATACAGAGGTCAGGACAGACGTCCAGACAGACAGACGTCAAGGCAGACATACAGACAGACGTCCAGACAGACGTCAAGACAGACGTCCAGACAGACGTCAGGACAGACGTCCAGACAGACATCAAGACAGATGTCCAGACAGACGTCATGAAAGACATCCAGACAGACAGACGTCCAGACTGACAGACGTCAAGATAGATGTCCCGGTAGACGTCAAGGCAGACCTCCAGACAGACAGACGTCACGGCAGACGTCCACACAGACAGACGTCATGACATACGCCAGGACAGACGTCAAGACAGACGTCCAGACAGACAGACATCCAGACAGACGTCAAGACAGACGTCCAGACAGACGTCAAGACAGACGTCGAGACAAACAGACGTCAAGACAGACACCGAGACAGATGTCCAGACAGAGAAACGTCCAGACAGACGTCAAGACAAACGTCAGGGCAGACGTCCAGACAGACGTCAAGGCAGACGTCCAGACAGACGTTAGGACAGACGTCCATACAGACAGACATCCAGACAGACGTCAAGACAGACGTCTGGTCAGAGGTCCAGACAGATGTCAAGAGAAACGTCAGGACAGACGTCAACACAGACGTCCAGACAGACGTCCATACAGACAGACGTCATGACAGATGTCCAGACAGACGTCAAGGCAGACGTCCAGACAGACAGACGTCAAGCCAGAGAGACGTCCAGACAGAAGTCCCGACAGAGAGACGTCCAGACAGACGTCCAGACAGATAGACATCAAGACAGACAGACGTCAAGACAGACATCCAGACAGACGTCCAGACAGACAGGCGTCATGACAGACGTCCAGACAGACGTCCAGACAGACAGATGTCCAAAGAGAAAGACGCCAAGACAGACATCCAGACAGACGTCAAGACAGGTGTCCGGTCAGAGGTCCAGACAGACGTCAAGACAAACGTCAGGGCAGACGTCCAGACAGACGTCATGACAACCATCCAGACAGACGTCAAGGCAGACGTCCAGACAGACGTTAAGACAGATGTCCAGAGAGACAGACATCAAGACAGACGCCAAGACAGACAGACTTCATGACAGACGTCCACATAGACGTCAAGACAAACGTGTACACATACAGAGGTCAGGACAGACGTCCAGACAGACAGACGTAATGACAGACGTCCAGGAAGACAGACGTCATGAAAGACAGACGTCAAGGCAGACATACAGACAGACGTCCAGACAGACGTCAAGACAGACGTCCAGACAGACGTCAGGACAGACGTCCAGACAGACATCAAGACAGATGTCCAGACAGATGTCATGACAGACATCCAGACAGACAGACGTCCAGACTGACAGACGTCAAGATAGATGTCCCGGTAGACGTCAAGGCAGACCTCCAGACAGATAGACGTCACGGCAGACGTCCACACAGACAGACGTCAAGACATACGCCAGGACAGACGTCAAGACAGACGTCCAGACAGACAGACAGACATCAAGACAGACAGACATCCAGACAGACGTCAAGACAGACGTCCAGACAGATGTCAAGACAGACGTCGAGACAAACAGACGTCAAGACAGACACCGAGACAGATGTCCAGACAGACAAACGTCCAGACAGACGTCAAGACAGACGTCCAGACAGACGTCAAGACAAACGTCAGTGCAGACGTCCAGACAGACGTCAAGGCAGACATCCAGACAGACGTTAGGACAGACGTCCAGAGAGACAGACGTCAAGACAGACGTTAAGGCAGACGTCAAGGCAGACGTCCAGACAGACGTCCATACAGACAGACATCCAGACAGACGTCAAGACAGACGTCTGGTCAGAGGTCCAGACAGATGTCAAGAGAAACGTCAGGACAGACGTCAACACAGACGTCCGGACAGACGTCCAGACAGACAGACGTCATGACAGATGTCCAGACAGACGTCAAGGCAGACGTCCAGACAGACAGACGTCAAGCCAGAGAGACGTCCAGACAGAAGTCCCGACAGAGAGACGTCCAGACAGACGTCCAGACAGATAGACATCAAGACAGACAGACGTCAAGACAGACATCCAGACAGACGTCCAGACAGACAGGCGTCATGACAGACGTCCAGACAGACGTCCAGACAGACAGACGTCCAAAGAGAAAGACGCCAAGACAGACATCCAGACAGACGTCAAGACAGGTGTCCGGTCAGAGGTCCAGACAGACGTCAAGACAAACGTCAGGGCAGACGTCCAGACAGACGTCATGACAGACATCCAGACAGACGTCAAGGCAGACGTCCAGACAGACGTTAAGACAGATGTCCAGACAGACAGACATCCAGACAGATGCCAAGACAGACAGACTTCAAGACAGACGTCCACATAGACGTCAAGACAAACGTTTACACATACAGAGGTCAGGACAGACGTCCAGACAGACAGACGTAATGACAGACGTCCAGGAAGACAGACGTCATGAAAGACAGACGTCAAGGCAGACATACAGACAGACATCCAGACAGACGTCAAGACAGACGTCCAGACAGACGTCAAGACCGACGTCGAGACAAACAGACGTCAAGACAGACGTCAAGACAGACGCCGAGACAGATGTCCAGACAGACAAACATCCAGACAGACGTCACGACAGACGTGCGGTCAGAGGTCCAGACAGACGTCAAGACAAACGTCAGGGCAGACGTCCAGACAGACGTCAAGACAGACGTCCGGTCAGAGGTCCAGACAGATGTCAAGAGAAACGTCAGGACAGACGTCAACACAGACGTCCAGACAGATGTCCAGACAGACAGGCGTCATGACAAATGTCCAGACAGACGTCGACAGACGTCAAGACAGACGTCCAGACAGACAGACGTCAAGACAGACAGACGTCCTGACAGACGTCCCGACAGACACACATCCAGACAGGCGCCCAGACAGACAGGCATCAAGACAGACAGACGTCCAGACAGACGTCCAGTCAGACAGGCGTCATGACAGATGTCCAGACAGATGTCAAGGCAGACGTCCAGACAGACGTCAAGACAGACGTCCAGACAGACGTCAAGACAGGCGTCCAGACAGACGTCAAGACAGATGTACGGTCAGAGGTCCAGACAGACGTCAAGACAAACGTCTCGGCAGACGTCCAGACAGACGTCAGAACAGACGTCCAGACAGACGTCATGACAGACATCCAGACAGACGTCAAGGCAGACGTCAAGGCAGACGTCCAGACAGACAGACGTTAAGGCAGACGTCAAGGCAGACGTCAAGACAGACGCCGAGACAGATGTCCAGACAGACAAACGTCCAGACAGACGTCAAGACAGACGTGCGTCCAGAGGTCCAGACAGACGTCAAGACAAACGTCAGGGCAGACGTCTAGACAGACGTCCAGGCAGACGTCCAGACAGACAGACGTCAGGACAGACGTTAAGGCAGACGTCCAGACAGACGTCCATACAGACAGACATCCAGACGGACGTAAAGACAGACGTCCGGTCAGAGGTCCAGACAGACGTCAAGACAGACGTCCAGACAGACGTCCAGACAGGCAGGCGTCATGACAGATGTCCAGACAGACGTGAAGGCAGACGTCCAGACAGACGTCCAGACAGACAGACGTCAAGACAGACAGACGTCCTGACAGACGTCCCGACAGACAGGCGTCCAGACAGACGCCCAGACAGACAGACATCAAGACAGACAGACGTCACAACAGACATCCAGTCAGACAGGCGTCATGACAGATGTCCAGACAGATGTCAAGGCAGACGTCCAGACAGACGTCAAGACAGGCGTCCAGACAGACGTCAAAACAGATAAGCGGTCAGAGGTCCAGACAGACGTCAAGACAAACGTCACGGCAGACGTCCAGATAGACGTCAAAACAGACGTCCAGACAGACGTCATGACAGACATCCAGACAGACGTCAAGGCAGACGTCAAGACAGACGTCCAGACAGACAGACGTCAAGACATACGTCAGGACAGACGTCAAGACAGACGTCCAGACAGACAGACATCAAGACAGACGTCCAGACAGACAGACGTCAAGACAGACGCCAAGACAGATGTCGAGACAGATGTTCAGACAGACAAACGTCCAGACAGACGTCAAGACAGACGTCTGGTCAGAGGTCCAGACAGACATCCAGACAGACGTCAAAGAAGACGTCCAGACAGACAGACGTCAAGACAGGCATCCAGACTGACAGACGTCAAGACAGATGTCCCAGTAGACGTCAAGGCAGACCTCCAGACAGACAGACGTCAGAGCATATGTCCAGACAGACAGACGTCAAGACATATGTCAGGACAGACGTCAAGACAGACGTCCAGACAGACAGACATCAAGACAGACAGACATCCAGACAGACGTCAAGACAGACGTCGAGACAAACAGACGTCAAGACAGACGTCAAGACAGACGCCGAGACAAATGTCCAGACAGACAAACATCCAGACAGACTTCAAGACAGACGTGCGGTCAGAGGTCCAGACAGACGTCAAGACAAACGCCAGGGCAGACGTCCAGACAGACGTCCAGGCAGACGTCCAGACAGACAGACGTCAGGACAGACGTCCTGACAGACAGACGTTAAGGCAGACGTCCAGACAGACGTCCATACAGACAGACATCCAGACGAACGTAAAGACAGACGTCCGGTCAGAGGTCCAGACAGACGTCAAGCCAATTGTCAGGACAGACGTCCAGACAGACGTCAAGACAGACGTCCGGTCAGAGGTCCAGACAGATGTCAAGAGAAACGTCAGGACAGACGTCAACACAGACGTCCAGACAGATGTCCAGACAGACAGGCGTCATGACAGATGTCCAGACAGACGTCGACAGACGTCAAGACAGACGTCCAGACAGACAGACGTCAAGACAGACAGACGTCCTGACAGACGTCCCGACAGACAGACGTCCAGACAGACGCCCAGACAGACAGACATCAAGACAGACAGACGTCCAGACAGACGTCCAGTCAGACAGGCGTCATGACAGATGTCCAGACAGATGTCAAGACAGGCGTCCAGACAGACGTCAAGACAGACGTCCAGACAGACGTCAAGACAGGCGTCCAGACAGACGTCAAGACAGATGAACGGTCAGAGGTCCAGACAGACGTCAAGACAAACGTCAGGGCAGACGTCTAGACAGACGTCCAGGCAGACGTCCAGACAGACAGACGTCAAGACAGACGTTAAGGCAGACGTCCAGACAGACGTCCATACAGACAGACATATAGACGGACGTAAAGACAGACGTCCGGTCAGAGGTCCAGACAGACGTCAAGACAATTGTCAGGACAGACGTCCAGACAGACGTCCAGACAGACAGGCGTCATGACAGATGTCCAGACAGACGTGAAGGCAGACGTACAGACAGACGTCCAGACAGACAGACGTCAAGACAGACAGACGTCCTGACAGACGTCCAGACAGACAGGCGTCCAGACAGACGCCCAGACAGACAGACATCAAGACAGACAGACGTCACAACAGACATCCAGTCAGACAGGCGTCATGACAGATGTCCAGGCAGATGTCAAGGCAGACGTCCAGACAGACGTCAAGACAGGCGTCCAGACAGACGTCAAGACAGATGTGCGGTCAGAGGTCCAGACAGACGTCAAGACAAACGTCACGGCAGACGTCCAGATAGATTGATTGATTGATTGATATGTGGGGTTTAACGTCCCAAAACCACTCTATGATTATGAGAGACGCCGTAGTGGAGGGCTCCGGAAATTTAGACCACCTGGGGTTCTTTAACGTGCACCCAAATCTGAGCACACGGGCCTACAACATTTCCGCCTCCATCGGAAATGCAGCCGCCGCAGCCGGGATTTGAACCCGCGCCCTGCGGGTCAGCAGCCGAGTGCCTTAGCCACTAGACCACCGCGGCGGGGCGACGTCCAGATAGACGTCAAAACAGACGTCCAGACAGACGTCATGACGGACATCCAGACAGACGTCAAGGCAGACGTCAAGACAGACGTCCAGACAGACAGACGTCAAGACATACGTCAGGACAGACGTCAAGACAGACGTCCAGACAGACAGACATCAAGACAGACAGACGTTAAGGCAGACGTCCAGACAGACGTCAAGGCAGACGCTCAGACAGACGTTACGACAGACGTCCAGACAGACAGACGTCAAGACAGACGTCCAGACAGACAGACGTTAAGGCAGACGTCAAGGCAGACGTCCAGACAGACGTCCATACAGACGGACATCCAGACAGACGTCAAGACATACGTCAGGTCAGAGGTTCAGACAGACGTCAAGACAGATGTCCAGGTCAGAGGTCCAGACACACTTCAAGACAAACGTCAGGGCAGACGTCCAGTCAGACGTCAAGACAATTGTCAGGACAGACGTCCAGACAGACGTCAAGACAGACGTCAAGACAGACAGGCGTCCAGACAGACATCCAGACAGACGTCAAGGCAGACGTCCAGACAGACGTTAGGACAGACGTCCAGACAGACAGACGTCAAGACAGGCGTCCTGACAGACAAACGTTAAGGCAGACGTCAAGGCAGACGTCCAGACAGACGTCCATACAGACAGACATCCAGACAGGCGTCATGACACATGTCCAGAAAGACGTCAAGGCAGACGTCCAGACAGACGTCGAGACAGACGTCCAGACAGACGTCTAGGCAGAGAGACGTCATGACAGACATCCAGACAGACGTCGAGGCAGACGTCCAGACAGACGTTAGGACAGACGTCCAGACAGACGTCCTGACAGACAGACGTTAAGGCAGACGTCAAGGCAGACGTCCAGACAGACGTCCATACAGACAGACATCCAGACAGACGTCAAGACAGACATCTGGTCAGAGGTCCAGGCAGATGTCAAGAGAAACGTCAGGACAGACGTCAACACAGACGTCCAGACAGACGTCCAGACAGACAGACGTCATGACAGATGTCCAGACAGACGTCAAGGCAGACGTCCAGACAGACAGACGTCAAGCCAGAGAGACGTCCAGACAGATAGACTTCAAGACAGACAGACGTCAAGACAGACATCCAGACAGACGTCCAGACAGACAGGCGTCATGACAGACGTCCAGACAGACGTCCAGACAGACAGACGTCCAAAGAGAAAGACGCCAAGACAGACGTCCAGACAGACGTCAAGACAGGTGTCCGGTCAGAGGTCCAGACAGACGTCAAGACAAACGTCAGGGCAGACGTCCAGACAGACGTCATGACAGACATCCAGACAGACGTCATGGCACACGTCCAGACAGACGTTAAGACAGATGTCCAGACAGACAGACATCAGGACAGACGCCAAGACAGACAGACTTCAAGACAGACGTCCACATAGACGTCAAGACAAACGTTTACACATACAGAGGTCAGGACAGACATCCAGACAGACAGACGTAATGACAGACGTCCAGGAAGACAGACGTCATGAAAGACAGACGTCAAGGCAGACGTCCAGACAGACAGACGTCAAGACAGACGTCCAGACAGACAGACGCCAAGACAGACGCCAAGACAGATGCCGAGACAGATGTTCAGACAGACAAACGTCCAGACAGACGTCAAGACAGACGTCCGGTCAGAGGTCCAGACAGACGTCCAGACAGACGTCAAAGAAGACGTCCAGACAGACAGACGTCAAGACAGGCGTCCAGACTGACAGACGTCAAGACAGATGTCCCAGTAGACGTCAAGGCAGACCTCCAGACAGACAGACGTCAGAGCATATGTCCAGACAGACAGACGTCAAGACATATGTCAGGACAGACGTCAAGACAGACGTCCAGACAGACAGACATCAAGACAGACAGACATCCAGACAGACGTCAAGACAGACGTCCAGACAGACGTCAAGACAGACGTCGAGACAGACGTCAAGACAGACGCTGAGACAGATGTCCAGACAGACAAACATCCAGACAGACGTCAAGACAGACGTGCGGTCAGAGGTCCAGACAGACGTCAAGACAAACGTCAGGGCAGACGTCCAGACAGACAGACGTCAGGACAGACGTCCTGACAGACAGACGTTAAGGCAGACGTCCAGACAGACGTCCATACAGACAGACATCTAGACGGACGTAAAGACAGACGTTCGGTCAGAGGTCCAGACAGACGTCAAGACAATTGTCAGGACAGACGTCCGGTCAGAGGTCCAGACAGACGTCCGGTCAGAGGTCTAGACAGATGTCAAGAGAAACGTCAGGACAGACGCCAACAGAGACGTCCAGACTGATGTCCAGACAGACAGGCGTCATGACAGATGTCCAGACAGACGTCGACAGACGTCAAGTCAGACAGACGTCCTGACAGACGTCCCGACAGACAGACGTCCAGACAGGCGCCCAGACAGACAGACATCAAGACAGACAGACGTCCAGACAGACGTCCAGTCAGACAGGCGTCATGACAGATGTCCAGACAGATGCCAAAGCAGACGTCCAGACAGACGTCAAGACAGATGTACGGTCAGAGGTCCAGACAGACGTCAAGACAAACGTCTCGGCAGACGTCCAGACAGACGTCAGAACAGACGTCCAGACAGACGTCATGACAGACATCCAGACAGACGTCAAGGCAGACGTCAAGGCAGACGTCCAGACAGACAGACGTTAAGGCAGACGTCAAGGCAGACGTCCAGACAGACGTCCATACAGACGGACATCCAGGCAGACGTCAAGACAGACGTCCGGTCAGAGGTTCAGACAGACGTGAAGACAAACGTCAGGACAGACGTCCAGACAGACATCAAGACAGACGTCCAGACAGACGTCCAGACAGACAGACGTCATGACAGACGTCCAGACAGACGTCAAGGCAGACGTCCAGACAGACGTCAAGACAGACGTCCAGACAGACGTCCAGACAGACAGACGTCAAAACAGACAGACGTCCAGACAGACAGACGTCAAGACAGACGTCAAAACAGACGTCAAGACAGACGTGCGGTCAGAGGTCTAGACAGACGTCAAGACAAACGTCAGGGCAGACGTCCAGACAGACGTCAAAAAAGACGTCCAGACAGACAGACGTCAATACAGGCGTCCAGACTGACAGACGTCAAGACAGATGTCCCAGTAGACGTCAAGGCAGACCTCCAGACAGACAGACGTCAGAGCATATGTCCAGACAGAGAGACGTCAAGACATACGTCAGGACAGACGTCAAGACAGACGTCCAGACAGACAGACATCAAGACAGACGTCCAGACAGACGTCCAGACAGACAGGCGTCATGACAGATGTCCAGACAGACGTCAAGGCAGACGTCCAGACAGACGTCAAGACAGACAGACGTCAAGACAGACAGACGTCCTGACAGACGTCCAGACAGACGCCCAGACAGACAGACATTAAGACAGACAGACGTCCAGTCAGACAGGCGTCATGACAGATGTCCAGACAGATGTCAAGGCAGACGTCCAGACAGACGTCAAGACAGACGTCCAGACAGACGTCAAGACAGGCGTCCAGACAGACGTCAAGACAGATGGGCGGTCAGAGGTCCAGACAGACGTCAAGACAAATGTCACGGCAGACGTCCAGACAGACGTCAAAACAGACGTCCTGACAGACGTCATGACAGACATCCAGACAGACGTCAAGGCAGACGTCCAGACAGACGTTAAGACAGACGTCCAGACAGACAGACGTTAAGGCAGACATCAAGGCAGACGTCCATACAGACAGACATCTAGACAGACATCAAGACAGACGTCTCGTCAGAGGTCCAGACAGACATCAAGACAAACGTCAGGACAGACGTCCAGACAGATGTCAAGACAGAGGTCCAGACAGACAGACGTCATGACATATGTCCAGACAGACGTCAAGGCAGACGTCCAGACAGACGTCAAGACAGACGTCCAGACAGACAGACGTCCAGACAGACGTCAAGACAGACTTCCAGACAAACAGACGTCCAGACAGACGTCAGAAAGACAAACGTCCAGACAGACGTCATGACAGACGTCCGGTCAGAGGTCCAGACAGACGAAAAGACAAACGTCAGGACAGACGTCCAGACAGACGTCAAGACAGACGTCCTGACAGACAGACGTCATGACAAACGTCCATACAGACAGACATCCAGACAGACGTCAAGACAGACGCCCAGACAGGCAGACGTCCAGACAGACAGACGTCAAGGCAGATATCAAGGCAGACGTCCAGACAGACGTCAAGACAGACGTCCATACAGACGTCATGACAGACGTCCAGACAGACAGATGTCAGGGCAGACATTCAGACAGACAGACGTCAAGACAGACGTCCAGAAAGACAGACGTCAAGACAGACGTCCAGACAGACGTCATGACAGATGTCCAGACATACAGACGTCCAGACAGACGCCAAGACAGACAGACTTCAAGACAGACGTCCAGATAGACGTCAAGACAGGTGTTTAGACAGAAAGATGTCAGGACAGACGTTCAGACAGACAGACGTCAAGACAGACGCCCAGACAGAGAGACGTCATGACAGACAGACGTGAAGGCAGACGTCCAGACAGACGTCAAGGCAGACGTCCAGACAGACGTCAAGGCAGACGTCCAGACAGACATTAGGACAGATGTCAAGACAGATGTCATGACAGACGTTCAGACAGACGTCCAGACAGACAGACGTCCAGACAAACGTCCCGACAGACAGACGTCAAGACAGACGTCCAGACAGACAGACGTCAAGGCAGACCTCAAGGCAGACATCCATACAGACAGAGGTCCAGACAGATGTCCGGACAGACGTCAAGACAAACGTCAAGACAGATGTCGATAGAGACAGACGACCAGACAGACGTCATGACAGACAAACGTCCACACAGACGTCCACGCAGACGTCAAGACAGACGTCCAGACAAACAGACGTCAAGACAGACGTCCAGGCAGACGTCCACACAGACAGACGTCCATACAGAGAGACGTCCAGGTAAAAGTCCAGACAGACAGACGTCCATACAGAGAGACGTCCAGATAGACGTCAAGACAGACATCAAGACAGACGTCAAGATAGACAGACGTCCAGACAGACAGACATCAAGACAGACGTCCAGACAGACGTCCAGTCAGAGGTCCAGACAGACGTCAAGACAAACGTCAGAGCAGACGTCCAGACAGACGTCAAGACAGACATCCAGACAGACGTCCAGACAGACAGACGTCATGACAGACGCCCAGACAGACGTCAAGGCAGACGCCCAGACAGACGTTACGACAGACGTCCAGACAGACAGACGTCAAGACAGACGTCCAGACAGACAAACGTTAAGGCAGACGTCAAGGCAGACGTCCAGACAGACGTCCATACAGACGGACATCCAGACAGACGTCAAGACAGACGTCCGGTCAGAGGTCCAGACAGACGTCAAGACAAACGTCAGGACAGAGGTCCAGACAGGCGTCAAGACAGACGTCCAGACAGACGTCAAGACAGACTTCCAAACAGACGTCCAGACAGACGTCAAGACAGACAGACGTCCAGACAGACATTCAGACAGACAGACGTCAAGACAGACGTCCAGACAGACAGACGTCAAGACAGACGTCCAGACAAACAGACGTCAAGACAGACGTCAAGACAGATGCCCAGACAGACGTCCAGACAGACGTCAACACAGATGTCCGGTCAGAGGTCTAGACAGACGTAAAGACACACATCAGGACAGACGTCCAGACAGACGTCAAGACAGACGTCCAGATAGACAGACGTGATGACAGACGTCCATAAAGACAGACGTCCAGACAGACGTTAAGGCAGACACCCAGACAGACGTCAAGACAGGCAGAGGTCCAGACGTCCAGACAGACGTCAAGACAGACGTCGAGACAAACACACGTCAAGACAGACGTCAAGACAGATGCCGAGACAGATGTTCAGACAGACAAACGTCCAGACAGACGTCAAGACAGACGTCCGGTCAGAGGTCCAGACAGACGTCAAGACAAACTTCAGGGCAGACGTCCAGACAGACGTCAAAGAAGACGTCCAGACAGACAGACGTCAAGACAGGCGTCCAGACTGACAGACGTCAAGACAGATGTCCCAGTAGACGTCAAGGCAGACCTCCAGACGGACAGACGTCAGAGCATATGTCCAGAGAGACAGACGTCAGGACATACGTCAGGACATACGTCAGGACAGACGTCAAGACAGACGTCCAGACAGACGTCAAGACAGACGCCGAGACAGACGTCGAGACAAACAGACGTCAAGACAGACGTCAAGAGAGACGCCGAGACAGACGTCCAGACAGACGTCAAGACAGACGTCCGGTCAGAGGTCCAGACAGATGTCAAGAGAAACGTCAGGACAGACGTCAACACAGACGTCCAGACTGATGTCCAGACAGACTGGCGTCATGACAGATGTCCAGACAGACGTAGACAGACGTCAAGTGAGACAGACGTCCTGACAGACGTCCCGACAGACAGACGTCCAGACAGGCGCCCAGACAGACAGACATCAAGACAGACAGACGTCCAGACAGACGTCCAGACAGACGTCCAGTCAGACAGGCGTCATGACAGATGTCCAGACAGATGCCAAGGCAGACGTCCAGACAGACGTCAAGACAGATGTACGGTCAGAGGTCCAGACAGACGTGAAGACAAACGTCTCGGCAGACGTCCAGACAGACGTCAGAACAGACGTCCAGACAGACGTCATGACAGACATCCAGACAGACGTCAAGGCAGACGTCCGGTCAGAGGTTCAGACAGACGTCAAGACAAACGTCAGGCAGACGTCCAGACAGACGTCAAGACAGACGTCCAGACAGACGTCAAGACAGACGTCCAGACAGACAGACGTCATGACAGACGTCCAGACAGACGTCAAGATAGACGTCCAGACAGACGTCCAGACAGACAGACGTCAAGACAGACAGACGTCCAGACAGACAGACGTCAAGACAGACGTCAAAACAGACGTCAAGACAGACGCCCAGACAGACGTCCAGACAGACGTCAAGACAGATGTCCGGTCAGAGGTCCAGACAGACTTCAAGACAAACGTCAGGGCAGACGTCCAGACAGACGTCCCGACAGACAGACGTAAGATAGACTTCCAGACAGACAGACGTTAAGGCAGACATCCAGACAGACGTCCATACAGACAGACATCCAGACAGACGTAAAGACAGACGTCCGGTCAGAGGTCCAGCCAGACGTCAAGACAATTGTCAGGACAGACGTCCAGACAGACGTCAAAACAGACGTCCAGACAGACAGGCGTCATGACAGATGTCCAGACAGCCGCCAAGGCAGATGTCCAGGCAGACGTCCAGACAGACCGACGTCAAGACAGACATCCAGACAGATGTCAAGCCAGACGTCCAGACAGACTTTAGGACCGACGTCCAGACAGACAGACGTCAAGACAGACGTCCTGACAGACAGACGTTAAGGCAGACGTCAAGGCAGACATCCAGGCAGACGTCCATACAGACAGACATCCAGACAGACGTCAAGACAGACGTCCGGTCAGAGGTCCAGACAGATGTCAAGAGAAACATCAGGACAGACGTCAACGCAGACGTCCAGACAGACGTCCAGACAGACAGACGTCATGACAGATGTCCAGACAGACATCAAGGCAGACGTCCAGTCAGACAGACGTCAAGACAGACAGACGTCCAGACAGACAGACGCCAAGACAGACGTCCAGACAGACGTCAAGACAGGTGTCTGGTCAGAGGTACAGACAGACGTCAAGACAAACGTCAGGGCAGACGTCCAGACAGACGTCAAGACAGACGTCCAGACAGACAGACGTCATGACAGACATCCAGACAGACGTCAAGGCAGACGTCCAGACAGACGTTAAGACAGATGTCCAGACAGACAGACATCCAGACAGACGCCAAGACAGACAGACTTCAAGACAGACGTCCACATAGACGTCAAGACAAATGTTTAGACATACAGAGGTCAGGACAGATGTCCAGACAGACAGACGTAATGACAGACATCCAGACAGACAGACGTCATGACAGACGTCCAGACAGACATCAAGGCAGACGCTCAGACAGATGTTACAACAGACGTCCAGACAGACAGACTTCAAGACAGACGTCGAGACAGACAGACATTAAGGCAGACGTCAAGGCAGACGTCCATACAGACGGACATCCAGACAGACGTCAAGACAGACGTCCAGTCAGAGGTCCAGACAGACGTCAAGACAAACGTCAGGACAGACATCTAGACAGACGTCAAGACAGACGTCCAGACAGACGTCAAGACAGACGTCCATACAGACGTCATGACAGACGTCCAGACACTCCGACGTCAATACAGACGTCAAGACAGAGGTCCCGACAGACGTCAAGGCAGACGTCCAGAGAGGCAGACGTCAGGGCAGACATCCAGACAAACAGACGTCAGGACAGACGTCCAGACAGACGGACGTCCATACAGAAGCCAGGACAGACAGACATCCAGACAGACTTCAAGACAGACAGACGTCAAGACAGACGTCCAGACAGACGTCGAGACAAACACACGTCAAGACAGACGTCAAGACAGATGCCGAGACAGATGTTCAGACAGACAAACGTCCAGACAGACGTCAAGACAGACGTCCGGTCAGAGGTCCAGACAGACGTAAAGACAAACGTCAGGGCAGTTGTCCAGCCAGACGTCAAAGAAGACGCCCAGACAGACAGACGTCAAGACAGGTGTCCAGACTGACAGAGGTCAAGACAGATGTCCCAGTAGACGTCAAGGCAGACCTCCAGACAGACAGACGTCAGAGCATATGTCCAGACAGACAGACGTCAAGACATACGTCAGGACAGACGTCAAGACAGACGTCCAGACAGACAGACATCAAGACAGACAGACGTTAAGGCAGATGTCCAGACAGATGTCAAGGCAGACGCTCAGACAGACGTTACGACAGACGTCCAGACAGACGTCCAGACAGACAGACGTTAAGGCAGACGTCCAGACAGACGTCCATACAGATGGACATCCAGACAGACGTCAAGACAGACGTCCGGTCAGAGGTCCAGACAGACGTCAAGACAAACGTCAGGACAGACGTCCAGACAGACGTCAAGACAGACGTCCAGACAGACGTCCAGACAGACAGACATTATGACAGATGTCCAGACAGACGTCAAGGCAGACGTCCACACAGACGTCAAGACAGACGTCCAGACAGACGTCCAGACAGACATCCAGACGAACAGACGTCAAAACAGACGTCGAGACAGACGCCCAGACAGACGTCCAGACAGACATCAAGACAGATGTCCGGTCAGAGGTCCAGACACACTTCAAGACAAACGTCAGGGCAGACGTCCAGCCAGACGTCAAGACAATTGTCAGGACAGACGTCAAGACAGACGTCCAGACAGACAGGCGTCATGGCAGATGTCCAGACAGACGTCAAGGCAGACATCCAGACAGACGTCTAGACAGACAGACGTCATGACAGACGTCAAGACAGACGTTCATACAAACAGACGTCCGGTCAGAGGTCCAGACAGACGTCAAGACAAACGTCACGGCAGACGTCCAGATAGATTGATTGATTGATTGATATGTGGGGTTTAACGTCCCAAAACCACTCTATGATTATGAGAGACGCCGTAGTGGAGGGCTCCGGAAATTTAGACCACCTGGGGTTCTTTAACGTGCACCCAAATCTGAGCACACGGGCCTACAACATTTCCGCCTCCATCGGAAATGCAGCCGCCGCAGCCGGGATTTGAACCCGCGCCCTGCGGGTCAGCAGCGGAGTGCCTTAGCCACTAGACCACCGCGGCGGGGCGACGTCCAGATAGACGTCAAAACAGACGTCCAGACAGACGTCATGACGGACATCCAGACAGACGTCAAGGCAGACGTCAAGACAGACGTCCAGACAGACAGACGTCAAGACATACGTCAGGACAGACGTCAAGACAGACGTCCAGACAGACAGACATCAAGACAGACAGACGTTAAGGCAGACGTCCAGACAGACGTCAAGGCAGACGCTCAGACAGACGTTACGACAGACGTCCAGACAGACAGACGTCAAGACAGACGTCCAGACAGACAGACGTTAAGGCAGACGTCAAGGCAGACGTCCAGACAGACGTCCATACAGACGGACATCCAGACAGACGTCAAGACATACGTCAGGTCAGAGGTTCAGACAGACGTCAAGACAAACGTCAGGACAGACGTCCAGACAGACGTCAAGACAGACGTCCAGACAGACGTCCAGACAGACAGACATCATGACAGATGTCCAGACAGACGTCAAGACAGACGTCCAGACAGACGTCCAGACAGACATCCAGACAAACAGACGTCAAAACAGACGTCAAGACAGACGTCAAGACAGACGTCAAGACAGATGTCCGGTCAGAGGTCCAGACACACTTCAAGACAAACGTCAGGGCAGACGTCCAGTCAGACGTCAAGACAATTGTCAGGACAGACGTCCAGACAGACGTCAAGACAGACGTCAAGACAGACAGGCGTCATGACAGATGTCCAGACAGACGTCAAGGCAGACATCCAGACAGACGTCTAGACAGACAGACGTCAAGACAGACAGACGTCCAGACAGATGTCCAGAGAGACAGACATCAAGACAGACGTCCAGACAGACAGGCGTCATGACAGATGTCCAGACAGACGTCCAGACAGACAGACGTCCAGACAGACATCCAGACAGACGTCAAGGCAGACGTCCAGACAGACGTTAGGACAGACGTCCAGACAGACAGACGTCAAGACAGGCGTCCTGACAGACAAACGTTAAGGCAGACGTCAAGGCAGACGTCCAGACAGACGTCCATACAGACAGACATCCAGACAGGCGTCATGACACATGTCCAGAAAGACGTCAAGGCAGACGTCCAGACAGACGTCGAGACAGACGTCCAGACAGACGTCTAGGCAGAGAGACGTCATGACAGACATCCAGACAGACGTCGAGGCAGACGTCCAGACAGACGTTAGGACAGACGTCCAGACAGACGTCCTGACAGACAGACGTTAAGGCAGACGTCAAGGCAGACGTCCAGAGAGACGTCCATACAGACAGACATCCAGACAGACGTCAAGACAGACGTCTGGTCAGAGGTCCAGGCAGATGTCAAGAGAAACGTCAGGACAGACGTCAACACAGACGTCCAGACAGACGTCCAGACAGACAGACGTCATGACAGATGTCCAGACAGACGTCAAGGCAGACGTCCAGACAGACAGACGTCAAGCCAGAGAGACGTCCAGACAGAAGTCCCGACAGACAGACGTCCAGACAGACGTCCAGACAGATAGACTTCAAGACAGACAGACGTCAAGACAGACATCCAGACAGACGTCCAGACAGACAGGCGTCATGACAGACGTCCAGACAGACGTCCAGACAGACAGACGTCCAAAGAGAAAGACGCCAAGACAGACGTCCAGACAGACGTCAAGACAGGTGTCCGGTCAGAGGTCCAGACAGACGTCAAGACAAACGTCAGGGCAGACGTCCAGACAGACGTCATGACAGACATCCAGACAGACGTCATGGCACACGTCCAGACAGACGTTAAGACAGATGTCCAGACAGACAGACATCAAGACAGACGCCAAGACAGACAGACTTCAAGACAGACGTCCACATAGACGTCAAGACAAACGTTTACACATACAGAGGTCAGGACAGACATCCAGACAGACAGACGTAATGACAGACGTCCAGGAAGACAGACGTCATGAAAGACAGACGTCAAGGCAGACGTCCAGACAGACAGACGTCAAGACAGACGTCCAGACAGACAGACGTCAAGACAGACGCCAAGACAGATGCCGAGACAGATGTTCAGACAGACAAACGTCCAGACAGACGTCAAGACAGACGTCCGGTCAGAGGTCCAGACAGACGTCCAGACAGACGTCAAAGAAGACGTCCAGACAGACAGACGTCAAGACAGGCGTCCAGACTGACAGACGTCAAGACAGATGTCCCAGTAGACGTCAAGGCAGACCTCCAGACAGACAGACGTCAGAGCATATGTCCAGACAGACAGACGTCAAGACATATGTCAGGACAGACGTCAAGACAGACGTCCAGACAGACAGACATCAAGACAGACAGACATCCAGACAGACGTCAAGACAGACGTCCAGACAGACGTCAAGACAGACGTCGAGACAGACGTCAAGACAGACGCTGAGACAGATGTCCAGACAGACAAACATCCAGACAGACGTCAAGACAGACGTGCGGTCAGAGGTCCAGACAGACGTCAAGACAAACGTCAGGGCAGACGTCCAGACAGACGTCCAGGCAGACGTCCAGACAGACAGACGTCAGGACAGACGTCCTGACAGACAGACGTTAAGGCAGACGTCCAGACAGACGTCCATACAGACAGACATCTAGACGGACGTAAAGACAGACGTTCGGTCAGAGGTCCAGACAGACGTCAAGACAATTGTCAGGACAGACGTCCGGTCAGAGGTCCAGACAGACGTCCGGTCAGAGGTCTAGACAGATGTCAAGAGAAACGTCAGGACAGACGCCAACACAGACGTCCAGACTGATGTCCAGACAGACAGGCGTCATGACAGATGTCCAGACAGACGTCGACAGAAGTCAAGTCAGACAGACGTCCTGACAGACGTCCCGACAGACAGACGTCCAGACAGGCGCCCAGACAGACAGACATCAAGACAGACAGACGTCCAGACAGACGTCCAGTCAGACAGGCGTCATGACAGATGTCCAGACAGATGCCAAAGCAGACGTCCAGACAGACGTCAAGACAGATGTACGGTCAGAGGTCCAGACAGACGTCAAGACAAACGTCTCGGCAGACGTCCAGACAGACGTCAGAACAGACGTCCAGACAGACGTCATGACAGACATCCAGACAGACGTCAAGGCAGACGTCAAGGCAGACGTCCAGACAGACAGACGTTAAGGCAGACGTCAAGGCAGACGTCCAGACAGACGTCCATACAGACGGACATCCAGGCAGACGTCAAGACAGACGTCCGGTCAGAGGTTCAGACAGACGTGAAGACAAACGTCAGGACAGACGTCCAGACAGACATCAAGACAGACGTCCAGACAGACGTCCAGACAGACAGACGTCATGACAGACGTCAAGACAGACGTCCAGACAGACGTCCAGACAGACAGACGTCAAAACAGACGTCCAGACAGACGTCCAGACAGACAGACGTCAAAACAGACGTCCAGACAGACGTCCAGACAGACAGACGTCAAAACAGACAGACGTCCAGACAGACAGACGTCAAGACAGACGTCAAAACAGACGTCAAGACAGACGTGCGGTCAGAGGTCCAGACAGACGTCAAGACAAACGTCAGGGCAGACGTCCAGACAGACGTCAAAAAAGACGTCCAGACAGACAGACGTCAATACAGGCGTCCAGACTGACAGACGTCAAGACAGATGTCCCAGTAGACGTCAAGGCAGACCTCCAGACAGACAGACGTCAGAGCATAAGTCCAGACAGAGAGACGTCAAGACATACGTCAGGACAGACGTCAAGACAGACGTCCAGACAGACAGACATCAAGACAGACGTCCAGACAGACGTCCAGACAGACAGGCGTCATGACAGATGTCCAGACAGACGTCAAGGCAGACGTCCAGACAGACGTCAAGACAGACAGACGTCAAGACAGACAGACGTCCTGACAGACGTCCAGACAGACGCCCAGACAGACAGACATCAAGACAGACAGACGTCCAGTCAGACAGGCGTCATGACAGATGTCCAGACAGATGTCAAGGCAGACGTCCAGACAGACGTCAAGACAGACGTCCAGACAGACGTCAAGACAGGCGTCCAGACAGACGTCAAGACAGATGGGCGGTCAGAGGTCCAGACAGACGTCAAGACAAATGTCACGGCAGACGTCCAGACAGACGTCAAAACAGACGTCCTGACAGACGTCATGACAGACATCCAGACAGACGTCTAGGCAGACGTCCAGACAGACGTTAAGACAGACGTCCAGACAGACAGACGTTACGGCAGACGTCAAGGCAGACGTCCATACAGACAGACATCTAGACAGACATCAAGACAGACGTCTCGTCAGAGGTCCAGACAGACATCAAGACAAACGTCAGGACAGACGTCCAGACAGATGTCAAGACAGAGGTCCAGACAGACAGACGTCATGACAGATGTCCAGACAGACGTCAAGGCAGACGTCCAGACAGACGTCAAGACAGACGTCCAGACAGACAGACGTCCAGACAGACGTCCAGACAGACAGACGTCAAGACAGACTTCCAGACAAACAGACGTCCAGACAGACGTCAGAAAGACAAACGTCCAGACAGACGTCATGACAGACGTCCGGTCAGAGGTCCAGACAGACGTAAAGACAAACGTCAGGACAGACGTCCAGACAGACGTCAAGACAGACGTCCTGACAGACAGACGTCATGACAAACGTCCATACAGACAGACATCCAGACAGACGTCAAGACAGACGCCCAGACAGGCAGACGTCCAGACAGACAGACGTCAAGGCAGATATCAAGGCAGACGTCCAGACAGACGTCAAGACAGACGTCCATACAGACGTCATGACAGACGTCCAGACAGACAGATGTCAGGGCAGACATTCAGACAGACAGACGTCCAGACAGACGTCCAGACAGACAGACGTCATGACAGACGTCCAGACAGACGTCAAGGCAGACGTCCAGACAGACGTCAAGACAGACGTCCAGACAGACGTCCAGACAGACAGACGTCAAAACAGACAGACGTCCAGACAGACAGACGTCAAGACAGACGTCAAAACAGACGTCAAGACAGACGTGCGGTCAGAGGTCCAGACAGACGTCAAGACAAACGTCAGGGCAGACGTCCAGACAGACGTCAAAAAAGACGTCCAGACAGACAGACGTCAATACAGGCGTCCAGACTGACAGACGTCAAGACAGATGTCCCAGTAGACGTCAAGGCAGACCTCCAGACAGACAGACGTCAGAGCATATGTCCAGACAGAGAGACGTCAAGACATACGTCAGGACAGACGTCAAGACAGACGTCCAGACAGACAGACATCAAGACAGACGTCCAGACAGACGTCCAGACAGACAGGCGTCATGACAGATGTCCAGACAGACGTCAAGGCAGACGTCCAGACAGACGTCAAGACAGACAGACGTCAAGACAGACAGACGTCCTGACAGACGTCCAGACAGACGCCCAGACAGACAGACATTAAGACAGACAGACGTCCAGTCAGACAGGCGTCATGACAGATGTCCAGACAGATGTCAAGGCAGACGTCCAGACAGACGTCAAGACAGACGTCCAGACAGACGTCAAGACAGGCGTCCAGACAGACGTCAAGACAGATGGGCGGTCAGAGGTCCAGACAGACGTCAAGACAAATGTCACGGCAGACGTCCAGACAGACGTCAAAACAGACGTCCTGACAGACGTCATGACAGACATCCAGACAGACGTCAAGGCAGACGTCCAGACAGACGTTAAGACAGACGTCCAGACAGACAGACGTTAAGGCAGACATCAAGGCAGACGTCCATACAGACAGACATCTAGACAGACATCAAGACAGACGTCTCGTCAGAGGTCCAGACAGACATCAAGACAAACGTCAGGACAGACGTCCAGACAGATGTCAAGACAGAGGTCCAGACAGACAGACGTCATGACATATGTCCAGACAGACGTCAAGGCAGACGTCCAGACAGACGTCAAGACAGACGTCCAGACAGACAGACGTCCAGACAGACGTCCAGACAGACAGACGTCAAGACAGACTTCCAGACAAACAGACGTCCAGACAGACGTCAGAAAGACAAACGTCCAGACAGACGTCATGACAGACGTCCGGTCAGAGGTCCAGACAGACGAAAAGACAAACGTCAGGACAGACGTCCAGACAGACGTCAAGACAGACGTCCTGACAGACAGACGTCATGACAAACGTCCATACAGACAGACATCCAGACAGACGTCAAGACAGACGCCCAGACAGGCAGACGTCCAGACAGACAGACGTCAAGGCAGATATCAAGGCAGACGTCCAGACAGACGTCAAGACAGACGTCCATACAGACGTCATGACAGACGTCCAGACAGACAGATGTCAGGGCAGACATTCAGACAGACAGACGTCAAGACAGACGTCCAGAAAGACAGACGTCAAGACAGACGTCCAGACAGACGTCATGACAGATGTCCAGACATACAGACGTCCAGACAGACGCCAAGACAGACAGACTTCAAGACAGACGTCCAGATAGACGTCAAGACAGGTGTTTAGACAGAAAGATGTCAGGACAGACGTTCAGACAGACAGACGTCAAGACAGACGCCCAGACAGAGAGACGTCATGACAGACAGACGTGAAGGCAGACGTCCAGACAGACGTCAAGGCAGACGTCCAGACAGACGTCAAGGCAGACGTCCAGACAGACATTAGGACAGATGTCAAGACAGATGTCATGACAGACGTTCAGACAGACGTCCAGACAGACAGACGTCCAGACAAACGTCCCGACAGACAGACGTCAAGACAGACGTCCAGACAGACAGACGTCAAGGCAGACCTCAAGGCAGACATCCATACAGACAGAGGTCCAGACAGATGTCCGGACAGACGTCAAGACAAACGTCAAGACAGATGTCGATAGAGACAGACGACCAGACAGACGTCATGACAGACAAACGTCCACACAGACGTCCACGCAGACGTCAAGACAGACGTCCAGACAAACAGACGTCAAGACAGACGTCCAGGCAGACGTCCACACAGACAGACGTCCATACAGAGAGACGTCCAGGTAAAAGTCCAGACAGACAGACGTCCATACAGAGAGACGTCCAGATAGACGTCAAGACAGACATCAAGACAGACGTCAAGATAGACAGACGTCCAGACAGACAGACATCAAGACAGACGTCCAGACAGACGTCCAGTCAGAGGTCCAGACAGACGTCAAGACAAACGTCAGAGCAGACGTCCAGACAGACGTCAAGACAGACATCCAGACAGACGTCCAGACAGACAGACGTCATGACAGACGCCCAGACAGACGTCAAGGCAGACGCCCAGACAGACGTTACGACAGACGTCCAGACAGACAGACGTCAAGACAGACGTCCAGACAGACAAACGTTAAGGCAGACGTCAAGGCAGACGTCCAGACAGACGTCCATACAGACGGACATCCAGACAGACGTCAAGACAGACGTCCGGTCAGAGGTCCAGACAGACGTCAAGACAAACGTCAGGACAGAGGTCCAGACAGGCGTCAAGACAGACGTCCAGACAGACGTCAAGACAGACTTCCAAACAGACGTCCAGACAGACGTCAAGACAGACAGACGTCCAGACAGACATTCAGACAGACAGACGTCAAGACAGACGTCCAGACAGACAGACGTCAAGACAGACGTCCAGACAAACAGACGTCAAGACAGACGTCAAGACAGATGCCCAGACAGACGTCCAGACAGACGTCAACACAGATGTCCGGTCAGAGGTCTAGACAGACGTAAAGACACACATCAGGACAGACGTCCAGACAGACGTCAAGACAGACGTCCAGATAGACAGACGTGATGACAGACGTCCATAAAGACAGACGTCCAGACAGACGTTAAGGCAGACACCCAGACAGACGTCAAGACAGGCAGAGGTCCAGACGTCCAGACAGACGTCAAGACAGACGTCGAGACAAACACACGTCAAGACAGACGTCAAGACAGATGCCGAGACAGATGTTCAGACAGACAAACGTCCAGACAGACGTCAAGACAGACGTCCGGTCAGAGGTCCAGACAGACGTCAAGACAAACTTCAGGGCAGACGTCCTAGACAGACGTCAAAGAAGACGTCCAGACAGACAGACGTCAAGACAGGCGTCCAGACTGACAGACGTCAAGACAGATGTCCCAGTAGACGTCAAGGCAGACCTCCAGACGGACAGACGTCAGAGCATATGTCCAGAGAGACAGACGTCAGGACATACGTCAGGACATACGTCAGGACAGACGTCAAGACAGACGTCCAGACAGACGTCAAGACAGACGCCGAGACAGACGTCGAGACAAACAGACGTCAAGACAGACGTCAAGAGAGACGCCGAGACAGACGTCCAGACAGACGTCAAGACAGACGTCCGGTCAGAGGTCCAGACAGATGTCAAGAGAAACGTCAGGACAGACGTCAACACAGACGTCCAGACTGATGTCCAGACAGACTGGCGTCATGACAGATGTCCAGACAGACGTAGACAGACGTCAAGTGAGACAGACGTCCTGACAGACGTCCCGACAGACAGACGTCCAGACAGGCGCCCAGACAGACAGACATCAAGACAGACAGACGTCCAGACAGACGTCCAGACAGACGTCCAGTCAGACAGGCGTCATGACAGATGTCCAGACAGATGCCAAGGCAGACGTCCAGACAGACGTCAAGACAGATGTACGGTCAGAGGTCCAGACAGACGTGAAGACAAACGTCTCGGCAGACGTCCAGACAGACGTCAGAACAGACGTCCAGACAGACGTCATGACAGACATCCAGACAGACGTCAAGGCAGACGTCCGGTCAGAGGTTCAGACAGACGTCAAGACAAACGTCAGGCAGACGTCCAGACAGACGTCAAGACAGACGTCCAGACAGACGTCAAGACAGACGTCCAGACAGACAGACGTCATGACAGACGTCCAGACAGACGTCAAGATAGACGTCCAGACAGACGTCCAGACAGACAGACGTCAAGACAGACAGACGTCCAGACAGACAGACGTCAAGACAGACGTCAAAACAGACGTCAAGACAGACGCCCAGACAGACGTCCAGACAGACGTCAAGACAGATGTCCGGTCAGAGGTCCAGACAGACTTCAAGACAAACGTCAGGGCAGACGTCCAGACAGACGTCCCGACAGACAGACGTAAGATAGACTTCCAGACAGACAGACGTTAAGGCAGACATCCAGACAGACGTCCATACAGACAGACATCCAGACAGACGTAAAGACAGACGTCCGGTCAGAGGTCCAAGCCAGACGTCAAGACAATTGTCAGGACAGACGTCCAGACAGACGTCAAACAGACGTCCAGACAGACAGGCGTCATGACAGATGTCCAGACAGCCGCCAAGGCAGATGTCCAGGCAGACGTCCAGACAGACCGACGTCAAGACAGACATCCAGACAGATGTCAAGCCAGACGTCCAGACAGACTTTAGGACCGACGTCCAGACAGACAGACGTCAAGACAGACGTCCTGACAGACAGACGTTAAGGCAGACGTCAAGGCAGACATCCAGGCAGACGTCCATACAGACAGACATCCAGACAGACGTCAAGACAGACGTCCGGTCAGAGGTCCAGACAGATGTCAAGAGAAACATCAGGACAGGACGTCAACGCAGACGTCCAGACAGACGTCCAGACAGACAGACGTCATGACAGATGTCCAGACAGACATCAAGGCAGACGTCCAGTCAGACAGACGTCAAGACAGACAGACGTCCAGACAGACAGAACGCCAAGACAGACGTCCAGACAGACGTCAAGACAGGTGGTCTGGTCAGAGGTAGACAGAAGACGTCAAAGAAGACAAACGTCCGAGGGCAACGTCCAGACAGACGTCAGACAGACGTCCAGACAGAAGACGTTCATGACATACATCAGACAGACGTCACAGACGATCCAGACAGACGTTAAGACAGATGTCCAAGACAGACAGACAATCCAGACAGACGCCAGACAGACAGACTTCAAGACAGACGTCCACATAGACGTCAAGACAATGTTTAGACATACAGAGGTCAGGACAGATGTCCAGACAGACAGACGTAATGACAGACATCCAGACAGACAGACGTCATGACAGACGTCCAGACAGACATCAAGGCAGACGCTCAGACAGATGTTACAACAGACGTCCGACAGACAGACTTCAAGACAGACGTCGAGACAGACAGACATTAAGGCAGACGTCAAGGCAGACGTCCATACAGACGGACATCCGACAGACGTCAAGACAGACGTCCAGTCAGAGGTCCAGACAGACGTCAGACAAACGTCAGGGACAGACATCTAGACAGACGTCAAGACAGACGTCCAGACAGACGTCAAGACAGGACGTCCATACAGGACGTCATGACAGACGTCCCAGACACTCCGACGTCAATACAGACGTCAAGACAGAGGTCCCCGACAGACGTCAAGGCAGGACGTCCAGAGAGGCAGACGTCAGGGCAGACATCCAGACAAACAGACGTCAGGACAGACGTCCAGACAGACGGACGTCCATACAGAAGCCAGGACAGACAGACATCCAGACAGACTTCAAGACAGACAGACGTCAAGACAGACGTCCAGACAGACGTCGAGACAAACACACGTCAAGACAGACGTCAAGACAGATGCCGAGACAGATGTTCAGACAGACAAACGTCCAGACAGACGTCAAGACAGACGTCCGGTCAGAGGTCAGACAGACGTAAAGACAAACGTCATGGCAGTTGTCAGCCAGACGTCAAAGAAGACGCCCAGACAGACAGACGTCAAGACAGGTGTCCAGACTGACAGAGGTCAAGACAGATGTCCCAGTAGACGTCAAGGCAGACCTCCAGACAGACAGACGTCAGAGCATATGTCCAGACAGACAGACGTCAAAGACATACGTCAGGACAGACGTCAAGACAGACGTCCAGACAGACAGACATCAAGACAGACAGACGTTAAGGCAGATGTCCAGGACAGATGTCAAGGCAGACGCTCAGACAGACGTTACGACAGACGTCCAGACAGACGTCCAGACAGACAGACGTTAAGGCAGACGTCCAGACAGACGTCCATACAGATGGACATCCAGACAGACGTCAAGACAGACGTCCGGTCAGAGGTCCAGACAGACGTCAAGACAAACGTCAGGACAGACGTCCAGACAGACGTCAAGACAGACGTCCAGACAGACGTCCAGACAGACAGACATTATGACAGATGTCCAGACAGACGTCAAGGCAGACGTCCACACAGACGTCAAGACAGACGTCCAGACAGACGTCCAGACAGACATCAGACGAACAGACGTCAAAACAGACGTCGAGACAGACGCCCAGACAGACGTCCAGACAGACATCAAGACAGATGTCCGGTCAGAGGTCCAGACACACTTCAAGACAAACGTCAGGGCAGACGTCCAGCCAGACGTCAAGACAATTGTCAGGACAGACGTCAAGACAGACGTCCAGACAGACAGGCGTCATGGCAGATGTCCAGACAGACGTCAAGGCAGACATCCAGACAGACGTCTAGACAGACAGACGTCATGACAGACGTCAAGACAGACGTTCATACAAACAGACGTCCGGTCAGAGGTCCAGACAGACGTCAAGACAAACGTCACGGCAGACGTCCAGATAGATTGATTGATTGATTGATATGTGGGGTTTTTAACGTCCCAAAACCACTCTATGATTATGAGAGACGCCGTAGTGGAGGGCTCCGGAAATTTAGACCACCTGGGGTTCTTTAACGTGCACCCAAATCTGAGCACACGGGCCTACAACATTTCCGCCTCCATCGGAAATGCAGCCGCCGCAGCCGGGATTTGAACCCGCGCCCTGCGGGTCAGCAGCGGAGTGCCTTAGCCACTAGACCACCGCGGCGGGGCGACGTCCAGATAGACGTCAAAACAGACGTCCAGACAGACGTCATGACGGACATCCAGACAGACGTCAAGGCAGACGTCAAGACAGACGTCCAGACAGACAGACGTCAAGACATACGTCAGGACAGACGTCAAGACAGACGTCCAGACAGACAGACATCAGACAGACAGACGTTAAGGCAGACGTCCAGACAGACGTCAAGGCAGACGCTCAGACAGACGTTACGACAGACGTCCAGACAGACAGACGTCAAGACAGACGTCCAGACAGACAGACGTTAAGGCAGACGTCAAGGCAGACGTCCAGACAGACGTCCATACAGACGGACATCCAGACAGACGTCAAGACATACGTCAGGTCAGAGGTTCAGACAGACGTCAAGACAAACGTCAGGACAGACGTCCAGACAGACGTCAAGACAGACGTCCAGACAGACGTCCAGACAGACAGACATCATGACAGATGTCCAGACAGACGTCAAGACAGACGTCCAGACAGACGTCCAGACAGACATCCAGACAACAGACGTCAAAACAGACGTCAAGACAGACGTCAAGACAGACGTCAAGACAGATGTCCGGTCAGAGGTCCAGACACACTTCAAGACAAACGTCAGGGCAGACGTCCAGTCAGACGTCAAGACAATTGTCAGGACAGACGTCCAGACAGACGTCAAGACAGACGTCAAGACAGACAGGCGTCATGACAGATGTCCAGACAGACGTCAAGGCAGACATCCAGACAGACGTCTAGACAGACAGACGTCAAGACAGACAGACGTCCAGGACAGATGTCCAGAGAGACAGACATCAAGACAGACGTCCAGACAGACAGGCGTCATGACAGATGTCCAGACAGACGTCCAGACAGACAGACGTCCAGACAGACATCCAGACAGACGTCAAGGCAGACGTCCAGACAGACGTTAGGACAGACGTCCAGACAGACAGACGTCAAGACAGGCGTCCTGACAGACAAACGTTAAGGCAGGACGTCAAGGCAGACGTCCAGACAGACGTCCATACAGACAGACATCCAGACAGGCGTCATGACACATGTCCAGAAAGACGTCAAGGCAGACGTCCAGACAGACGTCGAGACAGACGTCCAGACAGACGTCTAGGCAGAGAGACGTCATGACAGACATCCAGACAGACGTCGAGGCAGACGTCCAGACAGACGTTAGGACAGACGTCCAGACAGACGTCCTGACAGACAGACGTTAAGGCAGACGTCAAGGCAGACGTCCAGAGAGACGTCCATACAGACAGACATCCAGACAGACGTCAAGACAGACGTCTGGTCAGAGGTCCAGGCAGATGTCAAGAGAAACGTCAGGACAGACGTCAACACAGACGTCCAGACAGACGTCCAGACAGACAGACGTCATGACAGATGTCCAGACAGACGTCAAGGCAGACGTCCAGACAGACAGACGTCAAGCCAGAGAGACGTCCAGACAGAAGTCCCGACAGACAGACGTCCAGACAGACGTCCAGACAGATAGACTTCAAGACAGACAGACGTCAAGACAGACATCCAGACAGACGTCCAGACAGACAGGCGTCATGACAGACGTCCAGACAGACGTCCAGACAGACAGACGTCCAAAGAGAAAGACGCCAAGACAGACGTCCAGACAGACGTCAAGACAGGTGTCCGGTCAGAGGTCCAGACAGACGTCAAGACAAACGTCAGGGCAGACGTCCAGACAGACGTCATGACAGACATCCAGACAGACGTCATGGCACACGTCCAGACAGACGTTAAGACAGATGTCCAGACAGACAGACATCAAGACAGACGCCAAGACAGACAGACTTCAAGACAGACGTCCACATAGACGTCAAGACAAACGTTTACACATACAGAGGTCAGGACAGACATCCAGACAGACAGACGTAATGACAGACGTCCAGGAAAGACAGACGTCATGAAAGACAGACGTCAAGGCAGACGTCCAGACAGACAGACGTCAAGACAGACGTCCAGACAGACAGACGTCAAGACAGACGCCAAGACAGATGCCGAGACAGATGTTCAGACAGACAAACGTCCAGACAGACGTCAAGACAGACGTCCTGTCAGAGGTCCAGGACAGACGTCCAGACAGACGTCAAAGAAGACGTCCAGACAGACAGACGTCAAGACAGGCGTCCAGACTGACAGACGTCAAGACAGATGTCCCAGTAGACGTCAAGGCAGACCTCCAGACAGACAGACGTCAGAGCATATGTCCAGACAGACAGACGTCAAGACATATGTCAGGACAGACGTCAAGAACAGACGTCCAGACAGACAGACATCAAGACAGACAGACATCCAGACAGACGTCAAGACAGACGTCCAGACAGACGTCAAGACAGACGTCGAGACAGACGTCAAGACAGACGCTGAGACAGATGTCCAGACAGACAAACATCCAGACAGACGTCCAAGACAGACGTGCGGTCAGAGGTCCAGACAGACGTCAAGACAACGTCAGGGCAGACGTCCAGACAGACGTCCAGGCAGACGTCCAGACAGACAGACGTCAGGACAGACGTCCTGACAGACAGACGTTAAGGCAGACGTCCAGACAGACGTCCATACAGACAGACATCTAGACGGACGTAAGACAGACGTTCGGTCAGAGGTCCAGCAGACGTCAAGACAATTGTCAGGACAGACGTCCGGTCAGAGGTCCAGACAGACGTCCGGTCAGAGGTCTAGACAGATGTCAAGAGAAACGTCAGGACAGACGCCAACACAGACGTCCAGACTGATGTCCAGACAGACAGGCGTCATGACAGATGTCCAGACAGACGTCGACAGAAGTCAAGTCAGACAGACGTCCTGACAGACGTCCCGACAGACAGACGTCCAGACAGGCGCCCAGACAGACAGACATCAAGACAGACAGACGTCCAGACAGACGTCCAGTCAGACAGGCGTCATGACAGATGTCCAGACAGATGCCAAAGCAGACGTCCAGACAGACGTCAAGACAGATGTACGGTCAGAGGTCCAGACAGACGTCAAGACAAACGTCTCGGCAGACGTCCAGACAGACGTCAGAACAGACGTCCAGACAGACGTCATGACAGACATCCAGACAGACGTCAAGGCAGACGTCAAGGCAGACGTCCAGACAGACAGACGTTAAGGCAGACGTCAAGGCAGACGTCCAGACAGACGTCCATACAGACGGACATCCAGGCAGACGTCAAGACAGACGTCCGGTCAGAGGTTCAGACAGACGTGAAGACAACGTCAGGACAGACGTCCAGACAGACATCAAGACAGACGTCCAGACAGACGTCCAGACAGACAGACGTCATGACAGACGTCAAGACAGACGTCCAGACAGACGTTCCAGAAGGACAGACGTCCAAACAGACGTCCAGACAGGACGTCCAGACGACCGACGTCAAAAACAGACAGCCGTTCCGACAGACAGACGTCAAGGAAGAAGTCAAAAAGACGTGTTTCAAGACTACGTGCGGTCCAGAGGTCCAGCCAGACGTTCAAGGAAAAACGTCAGGGCAGACGTCCAGACAGACGTTCAAACAAAGCTACATACAGACAGACGTCAATAAGGCGTCAGACTGACAGACGTCAAGACAGATGGTCCAGGAGACGTCAAGGCAGACCTCCAGACAGACAGACGTCAGAGCATAAGTCCAGACAGAGAGACGTCAAGACATACGTCAGGACAGACGTCAAGACAGACGTCCAGACAGACAGACATCAAGACAGACGTCCAGACAGACGTCCAGACAGACAGGCGTCATGACAGATGTCCAGACAGACGTCAAGGCAGACGTCCAGACAGACGTCAAGACAGACAGACGTCAAGACAGACAGACGTCCTGACAGACGTCCAGACAGACGCCCAGACAGACAGACATCAAGACAGACAGACGTCCAGTCAGACAGGTTCAGACAGACGTCCAGACAGACGTCAGGACAGACGTCCAGACAGACGTCAAGACAGACGTCCAGACAGACGTCAAGACAGACGTCCAGACAGACGTCCAGACAGACAGACGTCATGACAGACGTCCAGACAGACGTCAAGATAGACGTCCAGACAGACGTCAAGACAGATGTCAAAACAGAGGTCCAGACAGACTTCATGACAAACGTCAGGGCAGACGTCCAGACAGACGTCCCGACAGACAGACGTAAGATAGACTTCCAGACAGACAGGACGTTAAGGCAGACATCCAGACAGACGTCCATACAGACAGACATCCAGACAGACGTAAAGACAGACGTCCGGTCAGAGGTCCAGCAGACGTCAAGACAATTGTCAGGACAGACGTCCAGGACAGACGTCCAAAACAGACGTCCAGACAGACAGGCGTCATGACAGATGTCCAGACAGCCGCAAGGCAGATGTCCAGGCAGACGTCCCAGACAGACAGACGTCAAGACAGACATCCAGACAGACGTCAAGCCAGACGTCCAGACAGACTTTAGGACCGACGTCCAGACAGGACAGACGTCAAGACAGACGTCCTGACAGACAGACGTTAAGGCAGACGTCAAGGCAGACATCCAGGCAGACGTCCATACAGACAGACATCCAGACAGACGTCAAGACAGGACGTCCGGTCAGAGGTCCAGACAGATGTCAAGAGAAACATCAGGACAGACGTCAACGCAGACGTCCAGACAGACGTCCAGACAGACAGACGTCATGACAGATGTCCAGACAGACATCAAGGCAGACGTCCAGTCAGACAGACGTCAAGACAGACAGACGTCCAGACAGACAGACGCCAAGACAGACGTCCAGACAGACGTCAAGACAGGTGTCTGGTCAGAGGTACAGACAGACGTCAAGACAAACGTCAGGGCAGACGTCCAGACAGACGTCAAGACAGACGTCCAGACAGACAGACGTCATGACAGACATCCAGACAGACGTCAAGGCAGACGTCCAGACAGACGTTAGACAGATGTCCAGACAGACAGACATCCAGACAGACGCCAAGACAGACAGACTTCAAGACAGACGTCCACATAGACGTCAAGACAAATGTTTAGACATACAGAGGTCAGGACAGATGTCCAGACAGACAGACGTAATGACAGACATCCAGACAGACAGACGTCATGACAGACGTCCAGACAGACATCAAGGCAGACGCTCAGACAGAAGTTACAACAGACATCCAGACAGACAGACTTCAAGACAGACGTCGAGACAGACAGACATTAAGGCAGACGTCAAGGCAGACGTCCATACAGACGGACATCCAGACAGACGTCAAGACAGACGTCCAGTCAGAGGTCCAGACAGACGTCAAGACAAACGTCAGGACAGACATCTAGACAGACGTCAAGACAGACGTCCAGACAGACGTCAAGACAGACGTCCATACAGACGTCATGACAGACGTCCAGACACTCCGACGTCAATACAGACGTCAAGACAGAGGTCCCGACAGACGTCAAGGCAGACGTCCAGAGAGGCAGACGTCAGGGCAGACATCCAGACAAACAGACGTCAGGATAGACGTCCAGACAGACGGACGTCCATACAGAAGCCAGGACAGACAGACATCCAGACAGACTTCAAGACAGACAGACGTCAAGACAGACGTCCAGACAGACGTCGAGACAAACACACGTCAAGACAGACGTCAAGACAGATGCCGAGACAGATGTTCAGACAGACAAACGTCCAGACAGACGTCCAGACAGACGTTAAGACAGACGTCCAGACAGACAGACGTTAAGGCAGACGTCAAGGCAGACGTCCATACAGACAGACATCTAGACAGACATCAAGACAGACGTCTCGTCAGAGGTCCAGACAGACTTCAAGACAAACGTCAGGACAGATGTCCAGACAGATGTCAAGACAGAGGTCCAGACAGACAGACGTCATGACATATGTCCAGACAGACGTCAAGGCAGACGTCCAGACAGACGTCAAGACAGACGTCCAGACAGACAGACGTCCAGACAGACGTCCAGACAGACAGACGTCAAGACAGACTTCCAGACAAACAGACGTCCAGACAGACGTCACAAAGACAAACGTCCAGACAGACGTCATGACAGACGTCCGGTCAGAGGTCCAGACAGACGTAAAGACAAACGTCAGGACAGACGTCCAGACAGACGTCAAGACAGACGTCCTGACAGACAGACGTCATGACAAACGTCCATACAGACAGACATCCAGACAGACGTCAAGACAGACGCCCAGACAGGCAGACGTCCAGACAGACAGACGTCAAGGCAGATATTGTAACGGTAGGATGAGAACGACGAAGAAGACAAAGAGGAGGACGATGTTGTCAGATCTGTGAGCCAACTGGGCGCCATCTTGTCCACCACCGAGTTTATTCCTCGTTTTATAAAGTAAAGTCATTCTCCCGTAACATCATTGGTGGGAGGTGCGGGGTACTCACTTCACGCAAAACGGAGCTTCGTAGCGGGCGCCTAGTGGTCTCCCCCATGGCGACTGAAGTCAACAATGCCGACCCTTCCCCGACTACCGTGCCTTCTCCAACTACGTCCGTGCTTTCTCCAACTGGACCGTCAACCCTCATCTTGGAGCCCCCGAGAGATCCAGGTACCTTTTCTGGCACTGATGGCATTGACGTAGAAGCCTGGCTGAAGTCATACGAACGAGTGGGTGTACGTATGCGATGGGATCCAACGCTCATGCTGGCCAACGTGATTTTTTATCTCAGAGGTACCGCAAAGGTCTGGTACGAGACGCACGAGGAAGAACTGACTAGCTGGGAGTTATGCAAGCAAAAGCTCCGGGAGCTATTTGGCAGGCCTGTGGGAAGTCAACGCGCCGCCCAAAACGAGCTCGCACGTCGAGTTCAGACGTGCACCGAATCATACCTCACGTACATTCAGGACGTGCTCGCTTTGTGCCGCAAGGTAGACTCGCACATGTCCGAAGCCGATAAGGTTGGCCATATTATTAAGGGCATAGCAGATGACGCCTTTCACCTTCTTGTGTTCAAGAATTCATCTACGGTCCACGACATTATTTCTGAATGCCGGCGCTTTGAAGAAGCGAAGAGCCGCCGTGTTCTCCACCAGTTTGCCCGGCTTCCAAACACGGCTGCAACATCCACATGCGAAGACCCTCGCCTGCCTTCTACGGAAAGTCCCGGTGACGTTGTCCGTATTGTCCGTCGGGAAATAGAAGCCGCAGCTCCACTCGTGTCAGCCTCCCCCAACTCCGAAAGCTATCACGCCACCGTCTCTCTCATACAGACCGTCGTGAGGCAAGAACTGGCCAACGCCGGCTTAAACGTCTGCTCCATTCATCGTCCAGACTACGCCCCACCAAATCCACCCGTGACTGTTCCGCCCAACCGACGTTTTTCTGCCAGCCCACATTATCGCGACCCGGCGGTATGGCGCACCCCAGACGACCGGCCGATATGCTTCAATTGCGGTCGTATAGGCCACATTTCGCGTCACTGCCGTGCTTGGTCCAGCTCTGCTCCGTGGCCTCACCCTCCGCCCCATCGCCCACCTGCCTGGAATTCACGCTCATCACCGAAAACAGAGCCGCTAACGCCTGAGAATTCCTCGCGCCCCCGATCCAGCCGCTCCCCTTCGCCGCAACGCCGTTTCTCCCGCTCGCCCCCATCTCGCCGATCGCCGTCCCCAAGCTCGTTCCGGCGTTCACCTCCGGAAAACTGACGGGAGCAGCTCTTGGAGGTGATGCTGCAATACCGACCCGATGCCAAAATCCTCTACTGACCTTGCCCGCACATCAGAACCTTATCAATGTTGACGTCGACGGTGTACCTACTACAGCCCTCATTGACACTGGCGCACACGTGTCTATCATGAACGCTGACCTTAGAGCACGGCTGAAGAAAGTCCTTACTCCTGGCCCAACTCCTGTGGTCCGAACGGCCGATGGTGGAAAAGTCGCCGTAATTGGTGTGTGCTCAGCTCGCGTCAGCGTCGCCGGACACCACACATCAGTTCTGTTTTATGTTTTAGAACACTGCCCTAACGACATAATTTTGGGCCAAGACTTTTTGTCTGAACATTCGGCCTTGATAGACTGCTCTGCCGGTATAGTGCAACTCGCTCTACCTAATGTTGTTGATCCTCCAAGTTGCCCTCCAAGTCGGCTTTGTTCTACAGAACACCTGCGTCTCCCTCAACGAACAGTAGCTTACATAGGCGTCTCCCCTGTTCCACCTGTCCCAGACGGTGTTTATATTGTGTCCCCCAATGTTGACGTCCTGCTTTCGCACAACGTTGCGTTTCCTCACAACCGTCGTCACTATTACGGCCAATGCTTCCTGCCTACCCCTAGTGAATTTTGCACTATGTACACAAGTCCTCCCTCGTGGTATATCTCTAGCCGAGATCGTGCCGGCGGCAGAGTGCCATATTTGCACTCTAAGTTATGACAGCATCCCGAGTGCCGAAAAAACTTCGTCTACTCCTCCATCAGACCAAAGTGTGTTAACCAAGATGATTGCCCCCGACTTGCCGAAAGAACAAGCTAACGACCTGCGTTCCCTGCTTGCATCTTTTTGGGACATCTTCGACCTTGGCGACCGCCCACTCGGCCAGACGTCCGTTGTTAAGCATCGGATTGATACAGGCGATACGAGTCCCATCCATCGGAGACCCTACCGTGTTTCCCATGCAGAGCGGCGCATCATCCAACAGGAGGTCGACAAAATGCTTTCTCGGAATATCATCGAGCCTTCATGCAGTCCCTGGGCGTCCCCTGTTGTACTTGTAAAGAAGAAGGACAACAGCTGGAGATTTTGCGTCGATTATCGCCATTTAAACAAAATAACGAAGAAGGACGTCTACCCTTTACCACGCATAGACGATGCCCTGGATTGCCTTCACGGCGCAAAATATTTTTCCTCCATTGACCTTCGCTCGGGGTACTGGCAGATTGCCGTTGATGACATGGACCGTGAGAAGACGGCGTTTATCACTCCCGACGGCCTTTACGAGTTTAAAGTGATGCCATTCGGTTTATGCAATGCGCCCGCCACATTCGAACGTATGATGGACGCTCTGTTGCACGGCTTCAAGTGGTCCATCTGCCTGTGCTACCTGGACGACGTTATCGTTTTTTCGCCTTCTTTTGCGACGCACCTTGAAAGGCTATCGAAAATCTTATCTGTCTTTCGTAAGGCGGGCCTGCAACTCAATTCGGCAAAGTGCCACTTCGGCCGTCGTGAAATTTCTGTCCTCGGACATCTCGTTGATTCTGTAGGGGTTCGCCCTGATCAAGATAAATACGCGCAGTAAGAGATTTCCCTGTACCAACCTGTACCAAAGACGTTCGCAGTTTCGTTGGCCTCTGTTCTTACTTCCGCCGCTTTGTTAAAAACTTCGCCGACGTAGCACGCCCTCTCACTCAACTTCTCAAAAAAGACGCTGGCTTCATGCTGGGGCCCTGAGCAAGCAGATGCGTTTCAAAATCTAGTGTGTCTGCTTACGTCTCCGCCTATCCTCGCCCACTTTGATATCTCATCTCCAACAGAAGTTCGTACAGACGCAAGTGGCTATGGCATCGGTGCAGTCCTCGCCCAGAAACAACAAGGACGAGACCGTGTTGTTGCTTATGCCAGCCGCCTTCTTTCGCCTGCTGAAAGAAAATATTCAATAACTGAACGGGAATGTTTGGCACTTGTTTGGGCAGTCGGTAAATTTCGTCCCTATTTGTACGGCCGGCCATTCACAGTAATCACAGATCACCACGCCTTGTGCTGGCTTTCGTCCCTTAAAGACCCTTCAGGCCGTCTTGGCCGTTGGGCGCTGCGCCTTCAGAGAATTTGATTACTCAGTCCTGTATAAAACCGGCCGTTTGCATCAAGATGCGGACTGCTTGTCCCGGTATCCTGTCGACCCTCCAGACGGCGACTCCTCTAAAACCACCCTTCCTGTCGACGTTTTCTCTCTATCCGCGTTTCATGACATTGGAATCGAGCAGCGACGGGATACTTTCTTGGACGGTATTATCCGAAGGCTCACATCGGTGAGGCCCGACCCTTCCCTTCGAATGTTTGAAATACATGATGGTGTATTGTACCGTTGCAATATGCGTCCTGACGGCCCCGAAAGACTACTCGTCGTTCCCATTCAATTGCGTCACACTGTTCTCGCCCAGCTTCATGATGCACCTACAGCGGGTCACCTCGGCGTGTCACGGACCTACGACAGAGTTCGCCGGCGCTTCTTCTGGCCTGGCATGTACCGCGACGTCTGCCGTTATATTGCAGCCTGCGACCCTTGTCAACGACGGAAAAAACCAAATGCCCCTCCGGCCGGACGTCTTCAGCCACTGCACATCCCACGAGACCCATTCTACCGTGTTGGCGTGGACCTGCTTGGCCCTTTTCCTACGTCAGCTGCGGGTAATCGGTGGATTGCAGTAGCAACCGATTATGCTACCCGATACGCGATCACACGGGCCCTTCCAACCAGCTGTGCAACTGACGTGGCCGATTTCCTTTTGGAGGACGTCATCTTACATCATGGCGCCCCTCGACAACTCCTTACCGACCGAGGCAGCTACTTCCTTTCCAAAGTGGTTGATGACCTCCTCCGCTCCTGCGCCACTAAACACAAGCTCTCGACTGCTTACCATCCACAAACAAATGGTCTAACGGAGCGCCTCAATCGCACTCTCACCGACATGCTCTCCATGTATGTCTCCACCGATCACCGCGACTGGGACACTACGTTACCGTTTGTAACATTCGCGTACAATTCTTCCAGACACGACACCGCTGGGTTCTCTCCTTTTTTTCTGTTGTTCGGCCGTGACCCTGCGCTACCTTTCGACACCCTCCTGCCGGCCGGACTAAATGACAAGTCTCAGTACGCTCGTGATGCAATAATGAAGGCCCAAGCGGCACGCCAAGTTGCTCGACGACGCTTATTGGACTCCCAGGACAATCAGAAGAGCGTATACGACGCCCGCCATCGTGACGTCCACTTCACACCCGGAGATCTCGTTCTGTTATGGTTCCCCTCGCGCCGCGTTGGACTTTCGGAGAAGTTACTCCCACGCTATTCAGGTCCCTACCGTATCTTACGCCAAGTAACTGACGTCACATACGAAATCACCCCTACGGACCCCGCCATCATTCACCCTCACACTGACGTAGTGCATGTTACGCGACTCAAACCGTATTACTCCAGTGCCTCCTGATTAGCACCGGGTCGGTGCTCCAGCCGCCGGGGAAATCATGTAACGGTAGGATGAGAACGACGAAGAAGACAAAGAGGAGGACGATGTTGTCAGATCTGTGAGCCAACTGGGCGCCATCTTGTCCACCACCGAGTTTATTCCTCGTTTTATAAAGTAAAGTCATTCTCCCGTAACAATATCAAGGCAGACGTCCAGACAGACGTCAAGACAGACGTCCATACAGACGTCATGACAGACGTCCAGACAGACAGATGTCAGGGCAGACATTCAGACAGACAGACGTCAAGACAGACGTCCAGAAAGACAGACGTCAAGACAGACGTCCAGACAGACGTCATGACAGATGTCCAGACATACAGACGTCCAGACAGACGCCAAGACAGACAGACTTCAAGACAGACGTCCAGATAGACGTCAAGACAGGTGTTTAGACAGAAAGATGTCAGGACAGACGTTCAGACAGACAGACGTCAAGACAGACGTCCAGACAGAGAGACGTCATGACAGACAGACGTGAAGGCAGACGTCCAGACAGACGTCAAGGCAGACGTCCAGACAGACGTCAAGGCAGACGTCCAGACAGACAGGACAGATGTCAAGACAGATGTCATGACAGACGTTCAGACAGACGTCAAGACAGACAGACGTCCAGACAAACGTCCCGACAGACAGACGTCAAGACAGACGTCCAGACAGACAGACGTCAAGGCAGACCTCAAGGCAGACATCCATACAGACAGATGTCCAGACAGATGTCCGGACAGACGTCAAGACAAACGTCAAGACAGATGTCGATAGAGACAGACGTCCAGACAGACGTCATGACAGACAAACGTCCACACAGACGTCCACGCAGACGTCAAGACAGACGTCCAGACAAACAGACGTCAAGACAGACGTCCAGGCAGACGTCCACACAGACAGACGTCCATACAGAGAGACGTCCAGGTAAAAGTCCAGACAGACAGACGTCCATACAGAGAGACGTCCAGACAGACGTCAAGACAGACATCAAGACAGACGTCAAGATAGACAGACGTCCAGACAGACAGACATCAAGACAGACGTCCAGACAGACGTCCAGTCAGAGGTCCAGACAGACGTCAAGACAAACGTCAGAGCAGACGTCCAGACAGACGCCAAGACAGACATCCAGACAGACGTCCAGACAGACAGACGTCATGACAGACGCCCAGACAGACGTCAAGGCAGACGCCCAGACAGACGTTACGACAGACGTCCAGACAGACAGACGTCAAGACAGACGTCCAGACAGACAAACGTTAAGGCAGACGTCAAGGCAGACGTCCAGACAGACGTCCATACAGACGGACATCCAGACAGACGTCAAGACAGACGTCCGGTCAGAGGTCCAGACAGACGTCAAGACAAACGTCAGGACAGAGGTCCAGACAGGCGTCAAGACAGACGTCCAGACAGACGTCAAGACAGACTTCCAAACAGGCGTCCAGACAGACGTCAAGACAGACAGACGTCCAGACAGACATTCAGACAGACAGACGTCAAGACAGACGTCCAGACAGACAGACGTCAAGACAGACGTCCAGACAAACAGACGTCAAGACAGACGTCAAGACAGATGACCAGACAGACGTCCAGACAGACGTCAACACAGATGTCCGGTCAGAGGTCTAGACAGACGTAAAGACACACATCAGGACAGACGTCCAGACAGACGTCAAGACAGACGTCCAGATAGACAGACGTGATGACAGACGTCCATAAAGACAGACGTCCAGACAGACGTTAAGGCAGACACCCAGACAGACGTCAAGACACGCAGAGGTCCAGACGTCCAGACAGACGTCAAGACAGACGTCGAGACAAACACACGTCAAGACAGACGTCAAGACAGATGCCGAGACAGATGTTCAGACAGACAAACGTCCAGACAGACGTCAAGACAGACGTCCGGTCAGAGGTCCAGACAGACGTCAAGACAAACTTCAGGGCAGACGTCCAGACAGACGTCAAAGAAGACGTCCAGACAGACAGACGTCAAGACAGGCGTCCAGACTGACAGACGTCAAGACAGATGTCCCAGTAGACGTCAAGGCAGACCTCCAGACGGACAGACGTCAGAGCATATGTCCAGAGAGACAGACGTCAGGACATACGTCAGGACAGACGTCAAGACAGACGTCCAGACAGACAGACGTCAAGACAGACGTCCAGACAGACAGACGTTAAGGCAGGCGTCCAGACAGACCTCCATACAGACGTCCAGACAGACGTCAAGACAGGTGTCCAGTCAGAGGTCCAGACAGACGTCAAGACAAACGTCAGGGCAGACGTCCAGACAGACGTCATGACAGACATCCAGACAGACGTCAAGGCAGACGTCCAGACAGACGTTAAGACAGATGTCCAGACAGACAGACGTTAAGGCAGACGTCAAGGCAGACGTCCAGAAGACGTCCATACAGACAGACATCCAGACAGACGTAAAGACAGACGTCATGTCAGAGGTCCAGACAGACATCAAGACAAACGTCAGGACAGACGTCCAGACAGACGTCCAGACAGACAGACGTCATGACAGACGTCCAGACAGACGTCAAGGCAGACGTCCAGACAGACGTCAAGATAGACGTCCAGACAGACGTCCAGACAGACAGACGTCAAGACAGACAGACGTCCAGACAGACAGACGTCAAGACAGACGTCAAAACAGACGTCAAGACAGACGCCCAGACAGACGTCCAGACAGACGTCAAGACAGATGTCCGGTCAGAGGTCCAGACAGACTTCAAGACAAACGTCAGGGCAGACGTCCAGACAGACGTCCCGACAGACAGACGTAAGACAGACTTCCAGACAGACAGACGTTAAGGCAGACATCCAGACAGACGTCCATACAGACAGACATCCAGACAGACGTAAAGACAGACGTCCGGTCAGAGGTCCAGCCAGACGTCAAGACAATTGTCAGGACAGACGTCCAGACAGACGTCAAAACAGACGTCCAGACAGACAGGCGTCATGACAGATGTCCAGACAGCCGCCAAGGCAGATGTCCAGGCAGGAGTCCAGACAGACAGACGTCAAGACAGACATCCAGACAGACGTCAAGCCAGACGTCCAGACAGACGTTAGGACCGACGTCCAGACAGACAGACGTCAAGACAGACGTCCTGACAGACAGACGCTAAGGCAGACGTCAAGGCAGACATCCAGGCAGACGTCCATACAGACAGACATCCAGAAAGACGTCAAGACAGACGTCCGGTCAGAGGTCCAGACAGATGTCAAGAGAAACGTCAGGACAGACGTCAACGCAGACGTCCAGACAGACGTCATGACAGATGTCCAGACAGACATCAAGGCAGACGTCCAGTCAGACAGACGTCAAGACAGACAGACGTCCAGACAGACAGACGCCAAGACAGACGTCCAGACAGACGTCAAGACAGGTGTCTGGTCAGAGGTACAGACAGACGTCAAGACAAACGTCAGGGCAGACGTCCAGACAGACGTCAAGACAGACGTCCAGACAGACAGACGTCATGACAGACATCCAGACAGACGTCAAGGCAGACGTTCAGACAGACGTTAAGACAGATGTCCAGACTGACAGACATCCAGACAGACGCCAAGACAGACAGACTTCAAGACAGACGTCCACATAGACGTCAAGACAAATGTTTAGACATACAGAGGTCAGGACAGATGTCCAGACAGACAGACGTAATGACAGACATCCAGACAGACAGACGTCATGACATACGTCCAGACAGACATCAAGGCAGACGCTCAGACAGATGTTACAACAGACGTCCAGACAGACAGACTTCAAGACAGACGTCGAGACAGACAGACATTAAGGCAGACGTCAAGGCAGACGTCCATACAGACGGACATCCAGACAGACGTCAAGACAGACGTCCAGTCAGAGGTCCAGACAGACGTCAAGACAAACGTCAGGACAGACATCTAGACAGACGTCAAGACAGACGTCCAGACAGACGTCAAGACAGACGTCCATACAGACGTCATGACAGACGTCCAGACACTCCGACGTCAATACAGACGTCAAGACAGAGGTCCCGACAGACGTCAAGGCAGACGTCCAGAGAGGCAGACGTCAGGGCAGACATCCAGACAAACAGACGTCAGGACAGACGTCCAGACAGACGGACGTCCATACAAAAGCCAGGACAGACAGACATCCAGACAGACTTCAAGACAGACAGACGTCAAGACAGACGTCCATACAGACGTCGAGACAAACACACGTCAAGACAGACGTCAAGACAGATGCCGAGACAGATGTTCAGACAGACTAACGTCCAGACAGACGTCAAGACAGACGTCCGGTCAGAGGTCCAGACAGACGTCAAGACAAACGTCAGGGCAGTTGTCCAGCCAGACGTCAAAGAAGACGCCCAGACAGACAGACGTCAAGACAGGTGTCCAGACTGACAGAGGTCAAGACAGATGTCCCAGTAGACGTCAAGGCAGACCTCCAGACAGACAGACGTCAGAGCATATGTCCAGACAGACAGACGTCAAGACATACGTCAGGACAGACGTCAAGACAGACGTCCAGACAGACAGTCATCAAGACAGACAGACGTTAAGGCAGACGTCCAGACAGATGTCAAGGCAGACGCTCAGACAGACGTTACGACAGACGTCCAGACAGACGTCCAGACAGACAGACGTTAAGGCAGACGTCAAGGCAGACGTCCAGACAGACGTCCATACAGACGGACATCCAGACAGACGTCAAGACAGACGTCCGGTCAGAGGTCCAGACAAACGTCAGGGCAGACGTCCAGCCAGACGTCAAGACAATTGTCAGGACAGACGTCAAGACAGACGTCCAGACAGACAGGCGTCATGACAGATGTCCAGACAGACGTCAAGGCAGACATCCAGACAGACGTCTAGACAGACAGACGTCAAGACAGACAGACGTCCAGGCAGATGTCCAGAGAGAAAGACATCAAGACAGACGTCCAGACAGACAGGCATCATGACAGATGTCCAGACAGACGTCAAGGCAGACGTCCAGACAGACGTCCAGACAGACAGACGTCCAGACAGACATCCAGACAGACGTCAAGGCAGACGTTCAGACAGACGTTAGGACAGACGTCCAGACAGACAGACGTCAAGACAGGCGTCCTGACAGACAGACGTTAAGGCAGACGTCAAGGCAGACCTCCAGACAGACGTCCATACAGACAGACATCCAGACAGGCGTCATGACAGATGTCCAGACAGACGTCAAGGCAGACGTCCAGACAGACGTCGAGACAGATGTCCAGACAGACGTCCACATAGACGTCAAGACAAATGTTTACACATACATGTAGTGTTCCTACTTAAAATAACGGAACAGCATTAAAGCTTCAGTATGGAACTGGCGTCCATCTTAATCTGCTTTATTTTTCACTTCCTCCTCCTTTGCTTTCCTGCCGCGGCTCTCGTGCTTCTTCATCTTCTGTCCAAAGGCTCATACCGCTTCACCCTTCCCGCTTTCTTTTAATTACCCCTCCTGGGGTAATACTTGAAGACATTCCCAATTGAAGCACATTCAACAGATCCACGTTCACCAGTGTACCAGACAGTCTTCAAAATTCCGTTCTGGGTGGCTGTCTTGGTCACAGAGTAAGGCCCATAAAATTTTGCACTGGAATCTCTTATTCCTTTTCTCACTAGTACGAGGTCGGTGACTTGAATGTTTGGCATGTCTGCTCGATGCCTCTTGTCGAAATTCTTTTTCATTCGTTTTCGGTACATCTCCTCCTGTGATTTTTGTTGCCTCTCCTCGACAATCTTGAGGTTTTCCAAGAGTCCCAACTCACGATCTGCCTGCAGAATAGGGGTCTCTCCTGTAGAAGCGTACTGTGGACTGCACCCCAAGCCACTTGTGTAGGATCGGTTATGATGTTTTACGGCTGCTTCTAAAGAACATTTCCATCCCCCAGGAAAATTATCGTACATCTTGATGTATTGTTTCACGTCCCGTATGGCACGTTCTGCAAGCCCATTCGCCGCAGGATGGTATGGCGCACAGAACTTGATCGATACATTGTGATCTCGAGCCCATCTTACTAGCTTTTCACTCTTGAACGCGGGGCCGTTATCGCATACGATTGTCCGCGTAGTTCTAAACATGTCTCTTTCGAGAAGGGTTATGACGCTATTTGCATCTTCTTTTCCTGCTCGTGCCGCGACCATCCTGGTGCATTCATCTATGGCCAGCAGAAAGGCTTGCGTTTTTCTGACTCCTTCCCGTTTCTTGTTAAGTTCGGCGAAATCCAGGTGAACTACTTCAAAAGGCACGTTCGAGTGGCAAGGTAGTATCATGGTGTCCGTAGGCTGTTTATACTTGACTTTGTGTACTTGACACACATGGCATGAACGAACGTACTGACTGACGTCTTTCTTCATGTGAGGCCACGTAAACCTCTTGACCAACTTGTTGTAGGTACGCCAAAAGCCGTCGTGTCCTCCAGATTCTGGGCTATCGTGGTACAAGTAAAGCACTTTGGAAACAAGAGTTGGTGGGACTTGATACCGACCTTCAGTAAAAACCAGTTGTTCTGAGCCTTCCCACAGCTTCACTTCATTGATTTCTTCAGATTTTTCTGTGTTGTTTTGTACCATCAATCTTGATAGAGCATCTGCATCGGTTAAAAGCGGTCCTGGTCGGTGCGAGATGGTGAAGTCAAATTGCTGCAAGTAATTCACCCATCTGGCGATACGCCCTTTAGTTTGGGTCATATTCAAGAGATGAGTGAGTGCCTGGTGATCGGTGAACAAAGTGAACTTCGTACCTTCCAGGTACGTGCGGAAGTAGTCAACGGCCTTCAGAACCGCCAGTGCTTCCTTTTCTGTAGTAGTGTAGTTTGTTTCAGACGGCTTGAAAGTGTAACTGTAGTAACCTACTACGTGTCGCTTTTCTCGGCCAGATGCTTCAATACATTTTTGATACAACACTGCGCCAGTCCCATAATGTGAGGCGTCAGTGTTCAATTCAAAGGGTAAAGTGAAGTCTGGTATACGCAGAACTGGGTCAGAAGAAATTCTGTGCACCAAGTCACGGTAGACTCTCTCACATTCGTCACTCCATTCAAAGGGAACTTCTTTCTGCGTTAAGCGCGTGAGGCATCTAGTTTTGACAGCAAAGTCCTTTATGAAAGATCGGAAATGTCCTGCCAATCCCAAAAACACACGCAGTGAATGGACGTCATATGGTTTCTTCAACTGGGAGATCTTCTCGACGGACTCTTGTTTTGTGCTTTTGGTGTTCCCATCAAAGACTCTTCCAAGAAACACAACTTTTTGTTGAAAGAATGCACTCTTCTTAAAATTAACCTTGAGATGTGCCAAGCTCAAGGCGTTTAACACCTGAGACAGATGGTCCTGATGCTCAGCCTCTGTTTTGGAGAAGACTATAATGTCGTCTATGTACACATTACAAAAAACACCAAGGAATGGCTTTAGGACTTCGTTCATGATCTTCTGGAACCACGCTGGCGAGTTTTTCCAACCGAAAGGAAGCCGGTTGTATTCGTAGAGATCGAATGGCGTGATAAAAGCGGTGTACATTTTTGTTTCTTCGGTTAGTGGGATCTGCCAGAAACCTTTGCATAAATCGATGCGGGAAAAATGTCGGCAACCCCCGGTCTCATCTATAATTGTGTCGATCTTCGGCATAGGAAATGGTATGAGTTCTGTCTGACGATTGAGAACCCTGTAGTCGGTGCATAATCTGAAGGTTCCGTCTTCTTTCGGTGCGATCGTTATGGGAGAAGCGAAGGGTGATACCGAAGGTCGTATGATATCAGCATCTAGCATCTCCTGCAACTCTTTCTTGAGCCACATCTTTCGCTCTCTTGACATATTGTAAGGTGCTTTTCGGATGACGGTCTTATCAGCGAGTTCGAAAGGAACCTTGTGGGACTTCATCGCCTGAGGATAGCTTCCTATGCATACAAGTTCAGGGTAGGTCGTTGCGATATCCTCCGCGCACTTGACAACTCGTAGATTATCTTGTCTACCCTGATTTGTCTCGTTCCTTGCTACTCCTTCGACTAGAACCACATCGTCCCAGTACACGTTGATCTTTAGTTTCTTTATATCTGGTCTTGATAGCAAAAAGTCGTACGTTACCCCCTCTATCACCAACACTTCGCTCTCTATTTGCTGACCCTGGAACTCGATGTTTACAAAGGCCCACTGATCATGCAACGTTACTTTTCCATCATAGCCTTGTACTCGTAGGATTCTTCCACTATGCAAGCGATTTGCATCCACCAGCTTGGCATTTATAATGGACACAGAAGCACCGCTGTCTACCAGAGCCATCATATGTTTGTTTCCTACTTTGACGGGAATGTGAAGTAGGCTAGAGCAACTTAAATAAACAGTCTCATTTGGAGTCATCGGGTGGGACTGATCACCCTCGTTTATTAGTTTTTTTTCTGTCGAATACTCCTGAGCTTCAGTGTCGAGATTATTCACTCGACATCTTGGAACACGCCAGGGCAAGTTATCTGTGCGAGTAGCGAGGTGGCTCGGTTCTCGCTGAGCGCGGCTTGACCAGTCCGCTTTACTCCGACTGAAACAGCTGCTTGACTCGGCGGTTATGCTTGTTTCCGAAGCTGATGGTATGTTCTGAAGACACGCGAGGAGGTCATCTAGAGTCTTTGGTGACAGTATTTGCACTTGCTTCAACACGTTAGTGTGCAATCCATGCATTATTAAGGCAACTACGGCCGTAGATGGAAGCAAAGGCTCCGCCAGCTTTAAAAGACGGCGTTTCTCAAAGAAGTACTCGACAAGGCAACTTTGCTCAGACTTGAAATTAAGCGCCGTGTTCCATCTTTCTACTGGATTGCTTCGGAATGCAGTCAAAAACTTTTTCCTCCACTGGCTCCAAGAGTCGTCACTGTCTTCCAGAATGCATGTTTCATACCACTTTCGCGCAACACCTCTCAAGTAAACGCGCATGTTGGTGATTTTAGCCTCATCAGAGAGCCACTTGTTTTTTCCAGCGGCATATTCGTAGAAATCAAGCCAACTTTCTGGATTTGAAGACACACCGTCGAAAGCATCAGGTTCTACGAATTTAGGTGTCGGTCTCTCAGCATTCAGAGAGCTTATAAGAGATGTCATTATTTGGTTTTGTTGAACCATCTGTTCCTGTTGCAGCTGAAAAGCTTTTAAAACGAGGCTCACCTCTTCCGTCGAAGATCGTGATCCTGAGTGTTGTCGACGCACTGGTTCAAGAACTAGGTCGTTGAAGGTTGCCACACGCAAGTTCACTTTCACAGCACCTTTCCGTCGTAGTTCAGTAGTGTCTACGGCTGCCTTTTCCACAACCAGGTTCACGAGTTCTTCCGAGCTGAGCTCACGAGGTAGGTCTACCGCTGCTTCGTCTTGAACTTGGTACTTCGAAAAGATGATCTCCTCGGAGGTCTCGTCTATGAAGAACGTCACCCACATGATGGCTTCGATCCCGCCGACTGCGCCAAAATAATGTAGTGTTCCTACTTAAAATAACGGAACAGCATTAAAGCTTCAGTATGGAACTGGCGTCCATCTTAATCTGCTTTATTTTTCACTTCCTCCTCCTTTGCTTTCCTGCCGCGGCTCTCGTGCTTCTTCATCTTCTGTCCAAAGGCTCATACCGCTTCAATACAGAGGTCAGGACAGACGTCCAGACAGACAGGCGTAATGACAGACGTCCAGGAAGACAGACGTCATGAAAGACAGACGTCAAGGCAGACGTCCAGACAGACGTCAAGACAGGCGTCCAGACAGATGTCGATAGAGACAGACGTCCAGACAGACGTCATGACAGACAAACGTCCACACAGACGTCCACGCAGACGTCAAGACAGACGTCCATACAGAGAGACGTCCAGGCAAAAGTCCAAAAGACAGACGTCCATACAGAGAGACGTCCAGATAGACGTCAAGACAGACATCAAGACAGACAGACGTCCAGACAGACAGACATCAAGACAGACGTCCAGACAGGCGTCCGGTCAGACGCCCAGACAGACGTTACGACAGACGTCCAGACAGACAGACGTCAAGACAGACGTCCAGACAGACAAACGTTAAGGCAGACGTCAAGGCAGACGTCAAGACAGACGTCATGACAGACAGACATCCAGACAGACGTCAGGACAGACGTCCAGACAAACAGACGTCAAGACAGACGTCATGACAGACAGACATCCAGACAGACGTCAGGACAGACGTCCAGACAAACAGACGTCAAGACAGACGTCCAGGCAGACGAAGACAGACGTTAAGACAGACGTCCAGACAGACGTCCAGACAGACAGCCGTCATGACAGACGTCCATACAGACAGACGTCCAGACAGACTCAAGACAGACAGATATCAAGACGGACGCCAAGACTGACGTCCATACAGACAGACGTTCAGACAGAAAGGCGTCCAGACAGACGTCAAGACAGACATCAAGGCAGACGTCAAGACAGACAGACATCAAGACAGACGTCCATACAGACAGACGTCCAGACAGACGTCAGGACTGATGTCAAGACAGACGTCCAGACAGACAGACGTCAAGACAGATGTCCAGACAGTCGTCCAGACAGACAGACATCAAGACAGACGTCCAGACATACGTCAAGACAGACAGACGTCCCGACAGACAGACGTCAGGACAGACGTCCAGACAGACAAACGTCCAGACAGACGTCAAGACAAACGTCAGGGCAGACATCCAGACAGACGTCAAGACAGACGTCAAGACAGACAGACGTTAAGGCAGACGTCCAGACAGACGTCCATACAGACAGACATCCAGACGGACGTAAAGACAGACGTCCGGTCAGAGGTCCAGACAGACGTCAAGACAATTGTCAGGACAGACGTCCAGACAGACGTCCAGACAGACAGGCGTCATGACAGATGTCCAGACAGACGTCCAGGCAGACGTCCAGACAGACAGACGTCAATACAGACGTCCAGACAGACAGACGTTAAGGCAGACGTCCAGACAGACCTCCATACAGACGTCCAGACAGACGTCAAGACAGGTGTCCAGTCAGAGGTCCAGACAGACGTCAAGACAAACGTCAGGGCAGACGTCCAGACAGACGTCATGACAGACATCCAGACAGACGTCAAGGCAGACGTCCAGACAGACGTTAAGACAGATGTCCAGACAGACGTTAAGGCAGACGTCAAGGCAGACGTCGAGAAGACGTCCATACAGACAGACATCCAGACAGACGTAAAGACAGACGTCATGTCAGAGGTCCAGACAGACATCAAGACAAACGTCAGGACAGACGTCCAGACAGACGTCCAGACAGACAGGCATCATGACAGATGTCCAGACAGACGTCCAGACAGACAGATGTCGAGACAGACGTCCCGACAGACAGACGTCCAGACAGACGTCCAGACAGACAGGCGTCATGACACACGTCCAGACAGACGTCAAGACAGACGTCCAGACAGACGTCCAGATAAACAGACGTCCAGACAGACAGAAGTCAAGACAGAGGTCAAGACAGTTGTCCGGTCAGAGGTCCAGACAGATGTCAAGACAAACATCAGGGCAGATGTTAAGACAGACGTCCAGACAGACAGACGTCAAGACAGACATCCAGACAGACAGACGTTAGGACAGACGTCCAGACAGACGTCAAGACAGACGTCCATACAGACAGACATCCAGACAGACGTCAAGACAGACGTCCGGTCAGAGTTCCAGACAGACGTCAAGGCAGACGTCCAGGCAGACGTCAAGACAGACGTTCATACAGACAGACGTCAAGACAGACGTCCATACAGACGTCATGACAGACGTCCTGACACTCAGACGTCAACACAGATGTCAAGACAGACGTCCCGACAGACGTCAAGGCAGACGTCCAGACAGGCAGACGTCAGGGCAGACATCCAGACAGACAGACGTCAGGACAGACGTCATGACAGACGTCCAGACAGACGGACGTCCAGACAGAAGCCAAGACAGACATCCAGACTTCAAGACAGACGTCCAGACAGACGTCAAGACAGACGTCGAGACAAACACACGTCAAGACAGACGTCAAGACAGATGCCGAGACAGATGTTCAGACAGACAAACGTCCAGACAGACGTCAAGACAGACGTCCAGTCTGAGGTCCAGACAGACGTCAAGACAAACGTCAGGGCAGACGTCCAGACAGACGTCAAAAAAGACGTCCAGACAGACAGACGTCAAGACAGGCGTCCAGACTGACAGACGTCAAGACAGATGTCCCAGTAGACGTCAAGGCAGACCTCCAGACAGACAGACGTCAGAGCATATGTCCAGACAGAGAGACGTCAAGACATACGTCAGGACAGACGTCAAGACAGACGTCCAGACAGACAGACATCAAGACAGACAGACATCCAGACAGAAGTCAAGACAGACGTCCAGACAGACGTCAAGACAGACGTCGAGACAAACAGACGTCAAGACAGACGCCGAGACAGATGTCCAGACAGACAAACGTCCAGACAGACGTCAAGACAGACGTGCAGTCAGAGGTCCAGACAGACATCAAGACAAACGTCAGGGCAGACGTCCAGACAGACGTCCAGGCAGACGTCCAGACAGACAGACGTCAAGACAGACGTCCAGCAAGACAGACGTCAAGGCAGACATTCAGACAGACGTCCATACAGACAGGCATCTAGATGGACGTAAAGACAGACGTCCGGTCAGAGGTCCAGACAGACGTCAAGACAATTGTCAGGACAGACGTCCAGACAGACGTCAAGACAGACGTCCAGACAGACGTCCAGACAGACAGGCGTCATGACAGATGTCCAGACAGACGTCAAGGCAGACGTCCAGACAGACGTCTAGACAGACAGACGTCAAGACAGACAGACGTCCTGACAGACGTCCAGACAGACGCCCAGACAGACAGACATCAAGACAGACAGACGTCCAGTCAGACAGGCGTCATGACAGATGTCCAGACAGATGTCAAGGCAGACGTCCAGACAGACGTCAAGACAGACGTCCAGACAGACGTCAAGACAGGCGTCCAGACAGACGTCAAGACAGATGTGCGGTCAGAGGTCCAGACAGACGTCAAGACAAATGTCACGGCAGACGTCCAGACAGACGTCAAAACAGACGTCCTGACAGACGTCATGACAGACATCCAGACAGACGTCAAGGCAGACGTCCAGACAGACGTCAAGACAGACGTCCAGACAGACAGACGTCCAGACAGACGTCCAGACAGACAGACGTCAAGACAGACTTCCAGACAAACAGACGTCCAGACAGACGTCAGAAAGACAAACGTCCAGACAGACGTCAAGACAGACGTCCGGTCAGAGGTCCAGACAGACGTAAAGACAAACGTCAGGACAGACGTCCTGACAGACAGACGTCATGACAGACAGACGTCATGACAAACGTCCATACAGACAGACATCCAGACAGACGTCAAGACAGACGCCCAGACAGGCAGACGTCCAGACAGACAGACGTCAAGACAGATGTCCAGACAGACAGACGTCAAGGCAGATATCAAGGCAGACGTCCAGACAGACGTCAAGACAGACGTCCATACAGACGTCATGACAGACGTCCAGACAGACAGATGTCAGGGCAGACATCGAGGCAGACAGACGTCCAGAAAGACAGACGTCAAGACAGACGTCCAGACAGACGTCATGACAGATGTCCAGACATACAGACGTCCAGACAGACACCAAGACAGACAGACTTCAAGACAGACGTCCAGATAGACGTCAAGACAGGTGTTTAGACAGAAAGATCTCAGGACAGACGTTCAGACAGACAGACGTCAGGACAGACGTCCAGACAGAGAGACGTCATGACAGACAGACGTGAAGGCAGACGTCCAGACAGACGTCAAGGCAGACGTCCAGACAGACGTCAAGGCAGACGTCCAGACAGACATTAGGACAGATGTCAAGACAGATGTCATGACAGACGTTCAGACAGACGTCCAGACAGACAGACGTCCAGACAAACGTCCCGACAGACAGACGTCAAGACAGACGTCCAGACAGACAGACGTCAAGGCAGACCTCAAGGCAGACATCCATACAGACAGATGTCCAGACAGATGTCCGGACAGACGTCAAGACAAACGTCAAGACAGATGTCGATAGAGACAGACGTCCAGTCAGACGTCATGACAGACAAACGTCCACACAGACGTCCACGCAGACGTCAAGACAGACGTCCATACAGAGAGACGTCCAGGCAAAAGTCCAAAAAGACAGACGTCCATACAGAGAGACGTCCAGATAGACGTCAAGACAGACATCAAGACAGACGTCAAGACAGACAGACGTCCAGACAGACAGACATCAAGACAGACGTCCAGACAGGCGTCCGGTCAGACGCCCAGACAGACGTTACGACAGACGTCCAGACAGACAGACGTCAAGACAGACGTCCAGACAGACAAACGTTAAGGCAGACGTCAAGGCAGACGTCCAGACAGACGTCCATACAGACGGACATCCAGACAGACGTCAAGACAGACGTCCGGTCAGAGGTCCAGACAGACGTCAAGACAAATGTCAGGACAGAGGTCCAGACAGGCGTCAAGACAGACGTCCAGACAGACGTCAAGACAGACAGACGTCCAGACAGACATTCAGACAGACAGACGTCAAGACAGACGTCCAGACAAAGAGACGTCAAGACAGACGTCAAAACAGATGCCCAGACAGACGTCCAGACAGACGTCAACACAGATGTCCGGTCAGAGGTCTAGACAGACGTAAAGACACACATCAGGACAGACGTCCAGACAGACGTCAAGACAGACGTCCAGATAGACAGACGTGATGATAGACGTCCATAAAGACAGACGTCAAGACAGACGTCAAGGCAGACACCCAGACAGACGTCCAGGCAGACAGACATCAAGACAGACATCCAGACAGACGTCAAGGCAGACGTCCAGACAGACGTTAGGACAGACGTCCAGACAGACAGACGTCAAGACAGACGTCCTGACAGACAGACGTCATGACAAACGTCCCACAGACAGACGTCCAGAAAGACGTCAAGGCAGACATCCAGACAGACGTCAAGACAGACGTCCAGACAGGCAGACGTCCAGACAGACAGACGTCAAGACAGATGTCCAGACAGACAGACGTCAAGGCAGATATCAAGGCAGACGTCCAGACAGACGTCAAGACAGACGTCCATACAGACGTCATGACAGACGTCCAGACAGACAGGCATCATGACAGATGTCCAGACAGACGTTAAGGCAGACGTCCAGACAGACGTCAAGACAGACGTCCAGACAGACGTCCAGATAAACAGACGTCCAGACAGACAGACGTCAAGACAGACGTCAAGACAGATGTCCGGCCAGAGGTCCAGACAGACTTCAAGACAAACGTCAGGGCAGACGTCCAGACAGACGCCAAGGCAGACGTCCAGACAGACAGACGTAAGACAGACTTTCAGACAGACAGACGTTAAGGCAGACATCCAGACAGACGTCCATACAGACAGACATCCAGACAGACGTAAAGACAGACGTCCGGTCAGAGGTTCAGCCAGATGGCAAGACAATTGTCAGGACAGACGTCCAGACAGACATCAAGACAGACGTCCAGGACAGACAGGCGTCATGACAGATGTCCAGACAGCCGTCAAGGCAGACATCCAGACATACGTCTAGACAGAAAGACGTCAAGACAGACAGATGTCCTGACAGACGTCC